>PVIH01009437.1:0-28318 GCA_004025045.1 Sigmodon hispidus | reverse complement strand
CCTGAGCGAGGTATCACAATCTCAGAAAGATAAGCAGGGGATGTACTCACTCATTAGTGGTCTCCAAACCAACAAACAAGAAAAAAAGCCAAGTATGCGCAAGCGGCAAACCACAACCACTGAACAGCTTGGGATCAGAAACACCCTGGACTGACCCTTCAGATCCCACTCCACCTATAGGAACACCTGACTCACTCTTGAAGGAGGAGTGACAAAACTGGATTTGTCAGGAGTGGAGACTGAATTAAGCATTATTGAGTCAGTGGGACCATGGGAGTGTCTGCTGCTTGCCCAGGGACGGGATGGGGAGTTGTGGAGAAGAAAGAATGACCTGATGTGGCAAGAGGGGGAAGGGACTTTGAATAATGATATACAGGGATAGAAAAAAAAATTCAGAGGGAAAGCTGAACACAAAGTAATTTTATGTGTAGCAAACTGATTTGCATTATCACCCTTGATAAGTCATGCTTATGATTTTTATTTTCTTTATAGTTATTGTTAACTTATCAGCATTTTAAATTCATTTTACTGTTTTTCTTGATAAATACAAAATAAAGAAAGAAAGAAAAAAAAGAGAGAGAGATCAGTGGAATCATGCAACACTACCTCGCAAAAACACTGCTATTTCAAGGGACTGTTCACAAGAGTATCCAATATGTCATTTAACTTAATCCTTCTTGTATATTTGACTATGGACATTTATCTGAATGAAACCTTGTATTGGTTTTCTAATTCCTTAAACAAACAAAGTGCCTTTTGTATTGAGCCTGCATTAATTGTAGATTTTTTTTCTTGTGAAAACTGACTTACCACTGAATCAATTCTTCCTGTGGTAGAAACAGGATATACCATTTCATTTCTTCTAGTACTTCATTCCCATCTTATCCTCCACATGTATTAGGACTTGCATGAGGAAGCTGGAGAGATGATTTGGGGATTAAGAGCATTTTCTGCTCCTCAGAGGACCCAAGTTCAGTCCTCAGAACCCATACCTGGGGTTCACTATTACCTGTAACTCTTAGTTCTGGTCTCTGTGGGATTCTGCACACATGTACACATACCCACACACAGAGACACACATACGTACAAATAAATAAAATCTTTTTTTAAAAAAGACTTACATATTCATTGGTTGTATTTGTTGGTATTTTATGTCTAAGTACTATGTAACACATTTATGTATATGATTAAATGTGTACATAGGTACCAGGTACATACATACATACATGTGTGCATATGTACTTTAAAATATATATTTATCTTATTTTATTGGTGTTTTGCTTGCATGTGTAACTGTGTAAGGGTGTCAGATCTTGGAATTACAGACAGCTGTTAGCTGCCATGTGGATGTTGGGAATCGAACTGAGGTCCTCTGGAAGAACAGTCAGGGCTCTTAATCGCTGAGCCATCTTTCCAGCCCGCACATGTACTTTAAAATGTAATAAATTAGTATCATTTTCTCACCTCCCAAAATTACAGTTTAAATGAGAATAGACACTGAATTTTGTTCAAAGCCTTGCTAACAATCTATGAAATAGCCACATGGATTTTCCTTTTCAACTTACTAATGGATTGAATTAAATTCTTTTATCTTTGCATGGTAAGACAACTAATGCAACTTGGATAAATTTACACTGTGGTGTATTTCTAGTTTAACATACAATTTCTTTTACTTGTTAATAATTCTTTCAAATATTACATATTACTCTTCAAACCACTATGCCTTTACTGTATGCAATTTGACATTATTCAGCAAATGATGAAGTAATTATAATTGGATACATGATTTTACTTTGTTTTAATAAATCGTATGCTTACTTTTCTTAAATTAAGTAAGATGTATTGAAATTGTTTTTTTTGTTGGTTTTGGTTTTTTGTTTGCTTGTGTTTGTTTGTTTGATCTGGATAGAACTTTTCTCAACACTTGTCCCTTTTAGCAGATTGGAAATGACATTTCTGGAGCTAGAAATATAGCTTTGTGGTACAGTGTTATGTTCAATTCCCAGCGCAGGGGAGAGGGAAACGCATAATAACCACCATTGTCCCAAATTCATATATAAACAAAATGTATGGAATCTGGTCTTACATTTCACATACAATTTCAGTTCTACTTTCATTACTTTGGGGCTGGGTTCTTTTTCTTTCATCCTTTTGTGCATATACTCAAACTGTCAAGTGCCAGTTGCCAGAAGACTCCCCAGAGGGTCAGGCTGCACATGTCCACTAGACTAAGTGAGCACTCAGGAAATTGAATCTATGCACAACTCTGAAGTCCTCTCACATGTGCCCATGAGGATAAACTTGATGTATACCATACTTGATTCTAGGAAGCTTATCTAAGACAAAGACAATGTAAGAGGAAGATGTCAAAAGGCTGACCAGGTTTGGAGAATTTATTTCTAAGCCAATTCATAGATCATTGTCTAGCACAATTCTTTAAAGTCTTCCTGTCCCCATTTTTATTTCTTTTTTTTCCCATTTTTATTTCTTGATCAGACTTACCCACTCACCTATTTCTGTTGCTGCTATACCATGACTATTTACTGGTAGAGTTTTCCTACAATGAAGAGAAAAGAAAATATGTGTTCAATAAGTTGACCAACTTCTTGAGATGTGGGAATCTCACAGCTTCTTGAACTACCAGAGAGAAATAGGAAACCAAAAGAGAATAAATGAGAAAATTATACATTTATCCCATGGCTTCTTCATTGACATCTCCTGCGATTTGCAACTCTGCAACTAGAATCCACTTTTAAGACCCAGAGAAGTATCCTCTTGTCTCACCCAGGCATGGGAAGGAACGTCCTAGCTGCCCAAAGAGGGACTGGAAGAGGAGCATCTAATGCTCCCGAGAGATTCTCCCAGCCAATCCAGATCCTAGCTCCTGTGCCAAGTAATGATATATCCAAAGGAAGATCTGAAGCCTTTTACTGCAGTTCCTCTGGGATTCCAGGGCAGATCACTTCTTTCCTATCAGTACTTCCTTCTGTAAGCATTTAAGCTTATAACTTGGATGGGTCCTCACATTTACCACTTTCCACTACTTGTTCCCTTGTTAAATCAATGCCATGTTTTGAATATTTTGTTCCTTCCAAAATTCATGTTGAGGCAGGAACTTCTGCCTGTGATCTGTAACAGCAATTATTTTTTGTTATGTTCACTTGGCAAGCATGCTGGCTTGTGTACACCTTCAGTGTCCCAAACTCTGAGTTAAAACTAAATTGCTTAGTTCTGAAAACAAAGTGTTGAAATGTATTCCCAATGCAACAATGTTGGTAATGTGACCCTTGGAAGTGAAATTTAGAGTTTCACATCAGGGGCAGGATTAGATACCCTTATTAAAACACCCTTTCCTTCCATTCTGTATTATATAGTGAAGTGAGTGTCTCTACCAGAGGACACAGAAATCAAGTGACAGCTTAGACACAGGAAAAGAACCTGTATTATATAATAAACCTGCAGGCACCTTCATCTTCCCAGCCTTGAGAAATATGCAAAGTCAGTTTTTGTTGTAAGTAAATTATCCTACTTGTACTAGTTTCTTACAGCAGCAAAAATAAACTAAGATGGTAGGACTTTAGAAGGGTTGTCACTTATGCTTGACAAAGAGTAAGTTGCAAAATCACTGACTAATGAATGTAAGGGTGAGTTGTCCATGGAAGCACTGTGTCAAGAATCAGAGAAGAACAGGAAACAAAGCACATACTCCACTATCAGCAATGGACTTCTTTAGAAACTAGAGCAAAGGTTATGGTAGCCAATTAAAGATTCAGGACTGTCTTTCTGAATTACCTGAGACGATTCAATTCATACTCTAGTAGACAATCTTGGTTAGATTATGCTCTAGCAGATGATTTTGAGTTAGAGAAACTATTGGCTCTCTCTCCCTTTATTTATTATTAACAAGAGGAAAAGGCAGACTAGACTCCATCACAGTAAGCTACTATAGAATAGTTAACAAATGGATTTAGGACATATTTTTGTTTGAAAGCTTCATGCTGGTCTTAGATGATGCTCATTTACCATTTGTTTGGTTTTTCCAGTAAATTATTTGCTAAATATTTTTGACGCATTAGGCTAAGTGCTCTGTCCCATAAGATTCAGTCTCCATTTGTTACGTTTAGTCTCCATTTCTTTATGCCTTGGACTACATATTTAATACACTCTGTAGTCATGTAACAATTTTTAATTAACACTCTGAAGTGGGGAAAGTAGTTGTGATCTCCACTCAATATGACAGGTGTCTTATTTTTTAAGTAGTTCCCAGTTCACTATTTTAGGAGAACCCACCACATGACTAAAAGTTAAACATACAATTGGATTACCCTAGGAGTCTCCCTCCAGAATAACTCTTTAAAAAAATTGAAAATCATAAAGTATTCTAGTAAATAACTAAGGGCATATGGAAAGATCAGGTGCTGACATCCAACCACAAGGTCAGTGTGGAATATGTTTAGATGCCATGCTTATTAAATTTGTAGCTACGGTTCCTTCTACACAAGGTGGCATTAATTTCTAAGAACCCAGCCTGAGCTCTGGGACTGCTTCTCAGTCTACTCCTGGTATTCCTGATTGTGGCACTCAGCTGAAACATGAGTTCAGTTACCAAATATAGCCGAATAGAGTAAGAGAACAGATGAGTGTCTCAGGCCACAGTTGTCTCAGTACCACAGACCAAGCAGTCCTTAATGGACAGGCAAAACCAAGCCTCCTCTCAGCAGGAGAAAGAAGAAAAGCTCCTGTGAAATCCATCGCCTTGAAGAGGCTACCCACTGACCAAGCTTTGGGAAGGTCTATAAGGTATACTTTAACATATTAACTATAGGACAACATTTGCTGGACTTTTACAGTTGAAAATATCTCAGTAGCTTTGCCTTGTACCATGTTACCATTTAGAAAATGTTTAGTTTTTCTTTTACAAGGATAAGAAATGTAACATTAATTTTGTATTTTTTCCCCAAAAAACAGGTAACACATTAACTATTCTGGGTTTCTCTCTGCCCACATTGTCAGGCATCTACCTTTGTGTGTAGATCTTGGGTATCCTAAATCATTGTGGTCAATTCCAAAAGCACTAAATGTGTTTCTGGATGAAGTAAACTTTGTCAAGAGTGTGCATGTGTTATACTTAATAATCAATTAAACTTGTAGCCATCTTGACCTTCATTTATATTTAAGGTAAAAACTGATGAATTAAAATAATGGGCTTTAGGTTTTAAATATCATGAGTTATTAGCTACCTTTCGAAAAAAAATTTTAAAATCTCACAGGACATAGTTAAATTAGTTGGCATGATAACACCAGGTAATACAAAGTAATTTTAAGATCTATATGAATAAAATACTTCTGACTCTTAGCATTCACAGTATAGCATGTCAGATATGAAGATCAGAACACAGTCTTGCGTTGTTCTGCTTTTAAGTTGCAAAGGAAACTGTCTTGAATCCAACACATGACACTGGTGAAAAATTATTTCAGGCTCATATTACTTTTTAGCATTTTCTAAAAATACTAACTACCTTCTAGTATAAATACTATGGCCAAATACAAAGTCTATTGCTTGACAATAGAAAACTATTCAAAATTTTTTCAATTGATGTGCATACCAAAATCAAGTCCTTTTTACACTTTCAAGATACTATCCAACTATTTTTGAAAGAAATTAAATACTCAACTTAAATATTCAGAACTTTAAAGTTGCTAACTGAAGAGGAGGGCTGGGATCCTATCTAGCTATAATCACTTCGTACTTGTGATTACACATTCTTTGTCCTGGGGTTCTGTCACCCAGTGTAGATTGGGGTCCTTTTATCTTGGATCTATGCCTGCTTTCTGTCTAGGCTTCTTTGTTCTATAGCTTAAATGGATATTTAAATTGGGCCACAGATCACACTTGACAAGACAGTGAGGCTCCGGAACACCCTGGGATCATTGTGATTTCTTGATTTTTTTTTTCTTCTTAAAAACATGAGAAGATGAAATATTTGTGTTTACAAAATAAAGTGACCTAATTCTTTAAGATTTACTTACCTGCCCAGCTAGGACAACAGTCCCCAGTGCTTCAATTGGGTTGTCAGGCACTGCCAAAGGTTACTAGAATTCTTGAGTTCATCTAGAGATCAAAGCCATAGAGAATGAATGGCCAGACCCTAGTAAAACTCAAGCAAAAGAAACAAACAAACAAGCAAAACAAAACAACAACAGAAAACTAAAAAAAAAAGCATTCTATAATCATAGTGGAGAACATAGGAACATAATTTTGAACCTAAATGAAAATGGAGAAATTAGAAATAAAATATGTAGTTATTTCCAATGAATTCAATATAAAAAAGAAAGTAAAGAGTACACCAGGAAAAAAAACACAAGTCTTCTTATTAAACATGTTATGGGTTCGAACTGAATGGACTATCTGTTCCCAAAATTAAAATAGAGAGTCTTACTTTTGGAAAGGGATTGATTTTAAAACCATAGCATAATCTAAGATACCTTTCTGTAATGACAATGTGTCTTGTAATCAAGAGGAAGAGCTTGTATATTTATTAACAAATGGTTATACTGTTAAAGTCATTTTGTAGCAAACATAAAGTTTTATGCATATTTTCACATTTGGCTTTTGCCCTACAGGGCTCTTTGCAACAACAAAAATATTACTAAGAGGAGAAAAGAGGGACAAAAGAAGAAGGGACTAATACACAAGAAATTAGTCTAAGGAGTAGCTGTGATTCTAAAATAACAAAAACAAATTTCAGGCTTTTGTTCTGAACTGGTCTTCATAGACAGGTTTTATAAATAATGTCAGTAACATTGAATTGTTTAGTCAAAAAATACTATTCCTTTTTTAGGTGTTCACAAACAAATGAGGATGCTTACGTTAAATATTGAAATCCCTTACAATAGAACTTTTCCCCCTAAGATTATGGCGTGAATTTTCCATCTCCTATTTACATCCCACCATAAAGCTAACCAGAATTTATTGATTAGATTGTATTCACCCAATTCTTCTCACGTATTGATTGCTATGCACACATGAATTTTTAATTTATTGAAACATCTCTGCGCCTCTCTGAAATCTACAAAGCACCTGGAGATAGTAGATAAGACTGAACTACCTAGGAGTCAGTCTCTTTTCTAACATCAATTTTTTTTTCAAGATTCTAGCAGCTCTCTGGTGTCTCTTAAAGTATTCCACAGATAAAGCCATTATCCTCTTAAGATAATTGCACGTATCTCTAATGGGGAGAGAGAACTTGGTAGTCCCATGCAAACTTAAATTCTAAGTCTACCATCTTCCAGTGCTACCCACATTGGGTCAAATATCTGAGCCTTTTTTGTTTCAGTTTGAGTAATAAGAATACTAAGGTAGAAAGATGATTGTCTACAGAGTCAAATGACTTACTATAAAAATTTGTTCCCCAGAAGCAGTCATGGAAAGCCCTGCTTCTACTGTTTGTGAAGAAAATGTTCTTTGAAATACTCTTCACTGGCTGTGTGTGTCAGTCTTGTCTTTTTTGCATTCTTTTAAGTTTGAAAAATGATTCCTAAATCAACAGTCAATATTGCCTTGTATCAATGGGTTATTATGGAAAGCTTCCCACAAATATACACTCACACATAAATAGTATAGGTATATATAGTATATATATATACACACACATATATATTATGTTTATATTTTACTCACAATGTAGAAAATTCTTGCAAGTTTTGTGAATATAATTTTTAGACAAACTATGCATCAAAGTCAGCAACTTTAAAAGCTGACGTTATTCAAAACTTACAGCTATGACTATCTTTTTCAGTCATTTGCATATTCAGAATCTCAAAATAAATATTAATATATGTTAATTGTACATATGTACAAATATACTGCAAATTCAGGATCTCAAAAATAAATATTTTTCCAAGTTCTAGGATTGTAACACAAAGATTGGATTAGTTAGGATGTGTGATACATGTGCCAAATACAAAATCTTCAACATAAACACAATATGCTCTATATTTAATAGTAAAACATAATTTCACAAAATTTAGATATTAATTCAAAGAGAAATTGTGATCCATAATATTACATGTATAAATTATTTTCCAATTAAGTGCTACATAATTCATAAAGTGAGTGGAATATGCACAGGAAGCTAATACAGTCTATGATCATAGGAGTTTACATTTGGAAATAATATCTCTTTAGAACAAACAAAATTTCTGATTAAGTTGCCTGCCCAAAATTAGAGGTGGATGGGTATTATTGATACCTTGTTGTACTGGCTACACCTCCCAAATCTTTGGAAAACCAAATGCTTGCTTAAGAGCAAGAAACTGACGTCATGAATACATATCAAAATTTACCTGGAAGAATTTGCCTACTGAGGTAACAGTGACTGCTATTTCTTCTGTGATACAGCTTGAGGGAGACCAAATCCTGAGCCCAGCCTTTGCTTGTGGCGGTCACCACCTTTATTTCCAATAAGCACGGAGCTTCTAATCAGCATGATCTACAGACACTACTACTAAAATGTAACTGTACATTGTACCTTATCATATTTCATGTTATTTGTAGCTCTGTGCCATAAAAACAGGACGTAACTGTCCAAATGCAATTCAGAAAATATAAAAGGACATTTAAGTATAAGAAATTCAGAACCAGGCATTTTTTTTCCTGAGTTACTTCTCATACCTCTTCTATTACAATATTAGATTATGGGCATGTAGCTCATGTAGCATGCCTGAATCCCTGAGCCCTGATTCCCAGGACCATCAGTGGGAAAAAAATATAGGAATGTTAGTCTTTCTGCAGGCTATTTCTTTAGGTTATAAAGAAAAGTGTAACTCATAGTAGGCACTTTATTAACTAGATACTGAGAGATTTAATTCTAACTTTGATAGTATTCATGTTACATATGTCACAAAGAGTTACATCTTTTATACAGTTCTCACTGTCTCATACAGACAGAATATCCTTTATGTGAAATGTTTAGAACCTGAAATATCTCAGATATTATATCTTTCAATTTTTGAAATATTTGTATATACATAAAGTGGGAATTAGATGGACCCCAAATCTAAATGCAAAATCATATATGCTTTATATACACTATGTGTGTGTGAGTGTGAGTGTGTGTGTGTGTGTGTGTGTGTGTGTGGAGAGAGAGAGAGAGAGAGAGAGAGAGAGAGAGAGAGAGAGAGACTTCTCAACTATTTGAGGTTTCAGAATTTTGGATAGAACAGCTCAACACACACTAGAATTGCTAGAAAAAAAGAATAAGTAACTTTCTGCTTCTGATGCATTTCATAAGACACTTTCTTGGGTGTTGATAAGAAACATAAATTAGTATACTATCTTATACATTTCAAAGTGAGCAAGTAGTGTACATCTTACTTGAAAATGTCAACAGTTTTGTCATGAGCAAGCTCTCTCAGTGACATAGATAGTTAGGTTTTTGTTCTTCCAAAATGTTGAACTTTATTAAATAACAATAACTTTACAAGCCAAACTAATTTCTTTGGCTTTAACTGAGGAAGCATTCCTGTTGGTACTGATGGTCATTAGCAAACACAGGTACCCCTAATCTTTTATTTATTTATTTGTTTGTTTGTTTGTTTGTTTATTCAATCTTTCTTTCTTTCTTTCTTTCTTTCTTTCTTTCTTTCTTTCTTTCTTTAGTGTGTGTACCATGGCATATATATGCAGGTCAGAGCATGGCTTTTGAAAGTTGGTTCTCATCTTCTTCCTTGTTAAGGTCTCCGTCATTTCTTCTGCTGCACTGCATACTCTAGGCTAGTGGGACTGTAAGCTTACCTGGTGATTCTTCAGTCTCTGTCTTCCATCTTGTCACAAGAGTGTTAGCATTTTAATGTGCACTCTTGCAGCCATCCTTTTATGTGATTTCCAGGAATCAAACTCACCAGGCTTGCACAGCTAACCTCAGAGTCACTTCTCCAGCCCCTCTAATCCCCAGTGTTAATATCTACAATATTTATCTTTACATGTGTTCTGCAATGTGTGCATGACAAAAATGACTCTTATAAGAGTTTGAAGAGGCTGCATTATTCAGAAAAACTACACTGGAAGTCAAGACAGAGAGCTGATACAGATGTAAGACTTCTCTGTAGGAGACTAGATAAGAACCACAGGCACAAAACTGTTGGAGTGCAGAATTGTCAGCACAGGTCTGGGTGACAGGCAGCTTGAATGTCAGTTTTAAGTGTTCCATGTGTATCAGAGGCAAGAGAAACTATTTGACCTGGAGCCTGGAAGGTCTATTTCAAAGACAATTTTCCTAGGTGAGGTAGATCATTATGAGTGATGAGGACATGGGTCCACACATCTGCTATATCTGTCTTGCATCTACCATATCTTTTATAGTCCCTGAATCTGTGGGAAAGGGGGCTTCTGGACCTATTGCTAGAGGAAGCTATGCTAATTCTCCTGGGCTTCTCTTCCAACTAGCATCTCCCACACCACCATTGTGTTGCTTGCTTTTGGAAAGCTGCTTGTTCAGGGATGAACAAAGTTTGGTAACTTTGGTGATAATGTATATGACAAAGGGACTTAGATGTGGTCCATATACAGGGACACTACCCAAAGCTGAACAGAATTTTATAATAGCTGATCACTGGGGATGTACCCATGAATGCATCTAGATTTACTTTGGGATGGAGGTGAGAGAAGGGGATGCTCTTGAAGTAAGAGAATCCTCTTTCTGGGTACTCTCCTGATTCTTACTGCACAGATAACAATGTATTAGGAACCCTGGGTTTGGATTGCCATTTTCTCCTAAAACTGGGACAACACACTAACAACACATCCCTGAAAATTCTGAACCTGGGTGCCATCCAGTGGTGAAATACAGAAATAATTGCAGAAGTATGAAAAACAAACAGTTGGCTGAAAATTTTTGGACAGACATAAATGACAGGTTAAGAAGATAGAAGTATGGACAATATTACATGACAACAAGCATCTTGAGGTTTTAAAAGAAACCCATTCCTCGCTCAATAATCAGAATAAGGCCAGAACACATAAAGTGAGATACCAGGCAGTAACCAGTAAGGGAGACGTCTCAGAAAGTCGAAAATAGCTTTTATGGAGCTTGAAGAAAACAGAGAAATGTTTCAATATTCTTAAGAGAAATTTAAAGGACAGAGATTTAAAATTAAGCAACAAGTCTTCAGCTTCAAAATAGACTCATGAAAAATTGAAGGGAAACAGAGGCTTCCAGGGGAAGAAGAATAAACAAAAGGAAAAATCTAGTGACATGAGAACACTCAAACCTTTACCCTTGGAAAGAAAAAAGTGTGAGAAGGAATGAGGATCTGAGGCCTTGGATACAATGCCAAGACTCAGGTATGTCAGTTTAAAGAGGACTTGAGAACATCAGGAGAAAAATAGAAATAGTAACAGAAAACTTTCCAAGCCTGGTAAACACACACACACACACACACACACACACACACACACACACACACACGCACACACACGCACGCACGCACGCACGCACGCACGCACGCACGCACATACAAAAGGCAGGGGTTAGAAGTCAAATGTAACTCAATGAAATGTACCCCAAGACATCTTGTAATGAAGGTCTCTTAACATGAAGGTTTCAAAGATGAAAAAGACTGATTAACACTCAAGGCTGTGAGAGAAGAGAAACAAGTAATTGTGTAGGTATGTCTCAATTTATCTGACAGCCAATTTCCCAACAAAGCCCTAATAGTCTAGAAGATGGTAGCATGAGATTTTTTCTATAGTCCTAAAGAAAAAGCTATCAAAAAATATTTCAGTGCTCATCAAAATTATCCTTGAGGAATGGCAAATATATTTTCAAATAGACAAAAGCTGAGCATATATGTGTATACATATATACATACATAGGTACACATATACATATACACACACATATATTTTTTTCAACACATATATCTACAAGGTATACTAAAGGAAGAACTTTAACAGCAAGGAGGACTTGCTAATAGCTAAGAAGAGAGCATAGAAAACTCACTGATAGAGTAACTATAAAAATTCAGAATATACTATTTAAATAAGATGCTTAAGTCATCCCTAGTACAGAGCCTAAACATATAATTAAAGTAATAACTATATTAATACATGGCAGACAATATAGAAATGTAAAATAGGGATTAGGGGATAGATCACTCGCTAAAGTGCTTGCTCAAAAATCTTGAGAATGTGAGTTCAGATCCTCAGAGTCCATGTAAAATAGTAGGCCCACGTCATACACCTGGAATCTCTGTAGGTGGAGTTTTCCTCTCCTGAATGCCTGCTCCCAAATAACTACTCAGAAACTAATATTAATTGTAAATGCTCTGCAGATAGCTCAGGCTTATTACTAGGTAACTCTTACATTAAAATTAATTCATATTTCTTATCTATGCTTTACCACATGGTTGGCAGGTTTTCTCAGTTTGGCATGTTCATCTTGTTTTTCTCTGTGCATCTGGTGACTGTCCTGACTCAGTCCTTCCTCTCCCTGTATTTGTCTGTGTCAGGCTGTCTTGTCCAATCTATTTCTGTCTAGCTATTGGCCGATCAACTTTTTATTAACAAGGAAAACAACACATTTTTACAGTGGACAGGATTATCCCACAGCAAATCTCAGTGATGGAGACTTAGAAGTAGAGATAGATTGACCACACGAAGCTCAGGGGCCAGCTAGCCTGGACTATGTAGTGAAGTTCCAAGCCAGTAAAAGACTTGTCTCAAAGGGAAGAAAGTACCTGATCTTCACACACACACACACACACACACACACACACACACACACACACTTTGTATGTGCTTACCAACAACCCCAACACACACACAAAGAAAAAAGATGCAAAATGGGCCATTAAAATTCAAAATGTAGGAGAAATTAACTAAGGTCATATAACCATATTCTATTAGTTTATTGTCTCTTGTTCTTTGTTTCTGTCTGTATCTTAATAAGCATGTTAGGTTACTATTATTTAAAAATAGATTTCTATAAACAAATATTTTTGTGTGTATTTAGGGTGGTGTGCTCATATGTTTGAGGGAACACAAGTGAGTTCTGGTGGGCCCCTCATGTTTACAGCGTGTGTGTGTGTGTGTGTGTGTGTGTGTGTGTGTGTGTTCGAAAGCTGTTGAAGAGTGTCTTCCTCCATCATTGATTGAGACTGGGGTTATCTTAATTAAACCCAGAACTCATTGATCACCTAGGATAACACATCAACTTGCTTCATGGATTCCACAGTCTATGGTTCCTGAGTGCTGGCTTATAGGTAACAGCCATCAGCCTTTCCTAGGAGACTTTTACATGGGTTCTGGGAATCTAAACTCTTGTTCTCACATGTACACAGAAACTGCTTTAATCACTGAACCATCTCCTTGGTCCCAGAAAGGTGTATCACCAAAGTGACGAACCTCAGTATCAAAAAAGACTATGAAAGAGGGAGGAAAAAAACTACAAAAATGTTAGTAAATAAGTTAAGCCAGATTAAAACAAGAGTCAATATATGAACATATCAAATATTATTTGATATCTCTTAAATAGACATTTTATTTTGTTTATATTTTTTAAGATACAGTTTCTCTGAGTAGCCCTGGCTATCCTGGAACTCATTCATAGACCAGGCTGGCCTTGATTTCAGAGATTCACCTACCTCTGTCTCCCAAATGCTGGGATTAAAGGCATGCACGCCGGGTGCCACTCTCCCCAACTAACTGGACAATTTTATATAATCTGCATATGGCTCTTGAAATGAACATTTAGGATCTGTGAATAGTGTTTCAAACCTGACCTCACCTCAGTGGTGCAGGGAAAATCTAAATCTCAAAAGTTGTCCTCTGCTCTCCACATATATACACTCTCACACAAACAAGTAATGCAGAAAATATTTTAGAGAATTCTTAAAATTCGGGGTCAACAGCAGAAGGGCATTTAATGAAGAAGATAATATTTGAAATGCTACAGGAGGGACTCTGGCCCAGAGAGCAAAGAGACAATAACAGATTTCCAGTCAATTAACTTTGGGTTTTGTCATTTCTTTCCCCAAAAAATCCCAAAACAAAGTTCAAACTAGAAAAACTAGAAATTTCTGACATTTTTGTGTGGTCCAATGTAGTAAACACTAGCTATGGAAAAACTCCAGACACATCCTTGCCTTCATGATGCTCACAACTTAGTGAGGCTCTTCAATATCTATATACATTTATTTGAGACAAGGGATGTGTAACTCGCTGGTAGAACGCTTGCCTGACATGCTCAAGGCCCTAGGTTCTATGCCTAGGACTGAAAGAAAAAGAAAGAAAGAAAGAAAGAAAGAAAGAAAGGAGGGAGGGAGGGAGGGAGGGAGGGAGGGAGGGAGGGAGGGAGGATGGAGGGAAGGAGGATTTTATACTAAGATAAATGTAATACTAAACTATTCTTTAAGGTACCTAAAATCAAATTGTACTAACCAGAATTCTAGAATATCTTCAAAGGAAATGAAATTTAAGCAAACCCTTTGCATAGGTGAACTGGTTAGGAAAGCAGGACAGAGAAGCAATCAGGAGAGGGAATTTTAAGCAAAATGGGCAGTATATGCAAATTCATGAACGTATAAAGTATGTGGACTGCCCAAGGAATGGAGAGGCAGACTGGGCTGGGAGCGGGCTGTGTGAGGTCACTGGATGGCGTTGTTGGGCAGGCCAAGGGAGGAGGGATGAAGGCATTGACGAGACTCATAATCTTTGATCCCTGCTGCAAATTGCTTAACCGATTTTAATAGCAGCCAGCTGTCATGTTCCTCCATATGGTTATTTTACACACACACACACACACACACACACACACACACACACACACACACACTTGCCAAATCCCTAATGCTGGACTGTTAAAAATCCAAGAAGAAGAAAACCTTCCTGACACACTCCACCCTCCTTAATGTTTCCATTGTACTGTCATCGATTCATGCTCTACCATCTACGACAGGAAGCGGAAGTGAGGGTCATGACGATGAATAACGTGGATAGGGCCAGGGAGCAGCCACTTCCCCTGTAGGGAAGAACCTAGAACCACACACATTCCAAGAAATCAGAAGAATTCTGACATACAGGAGTTATAGAAGAGATGACCGATACACTAACCTGAACGGAAGAAGGATGAAAAGAAGAAAGGCATTTCCAGGCACCTCTACTGAAAAGGAAGCAGTCGGGACCAGAGATGGTCAAAAGCTACAGAAGACCCCTCTGTTTCCCCAAGAAATCTGTGCTGCTCACTGAAGAAGAACCACTTGACTGCTTGTTTTGGCTATTCCTCTCCTTCTCTTTATTGAGCAAAAGCAATGTAAGTGGATCTTCTCAGTTTGCCTCATAGTCTGCATCTCTCACAACATCCTGTTCTAGAAAGAGCATAGCTTAGCATCAACATGAAGGCCCAGGGAAATAAATAATGGAGATATTTGCGACTGTGTATCACTCTTTGTGTTAACTGACACAAAATGTCTATGAAGCAGAATTTCCAGTGAACTCGGGCTGTCTGGAAACCTCTCTTGTTTATCCACTATGAGTGAGCATTTTCCTAGACCGTGTACATGCTCCAGCAACAATAATTGCATTGAAAATGAAATCTGGAGCAGTTATGCAATCAAGCTATTGTTTCACTTTTCACTGTGCAAGCAGTTTTTAAATGGCACCTAATCCTGACAACTGGATCCCATCAGGTGAAGCCTCCTTAAAACCAAAACATGAGTTAGTAAGCAGGTGAGATAAAATGTGCCTGCAGCAAACACTCCCTATTTAACAGTAAGAATCCACTGCTTTTCATCATTCAGTTGGCTTTAAGCTTCCTTATATGATGCTGTCCTTGAAGCTTCAAAACACATTACAGTGTGCTCATCTGAAACTAAATTATAAGGGAGTTACTAATAGATGAAGTTTGTTTTATTAATATGATACAGCTTGAGAATCTTGTCTGTAAAACTACAATGCAATCATGCTAACATACAGGGTTAACAGTGGGCTCTGGACTCACTGGACATGAATCTTGGTTCTCTCCTTGGGGTGGGGGGTATGTTGAGACAGAGGATCTAAGTGTGGCTCCCTAGCTCTGCTGGAACTTTCTCTGTGGTGTAGGATAGCCTCAGATTGCTGTGTTTCTCCTGCCAGTGCTTCCCACCTCCTGAGTGCTGGATTACAAGCATGTGCAACCATGCAGGGAGGGCTGAGTGTTGGCTGTCTTTTGTAGATCTGTCTGTCTTCTTCCAAGCCTGGTGCTTGCTATGGGAATCATGAGGAAAACAGTCTACACACTGATTTTTGGTGCAATGCCTGTTTCCAAGTGAGTACGTCCACCATTAGCCATAACTATTATTAGTAAGGTCACCATTGGCTATTATTAGTCTTTATGTATGAACTCATTAGGTAGCTAATTAGCTTAGCAGTGGGTGGACAATTTTAAAAAATAAAAATATTGGTAAACTTCTAACTCTTATAGAATATACATGCATATTTGTGTGTGTGTACACACATATATATGCTACTGTGTCAACTACTGGACACTGACATTATTCCATTATTCCAGGCTGTCTTTGATACAGTCCTAGACTACCTTCAGTGAAATGGGTAAATTTAAGTGTTCTCAGCAAGAAGGAAAGAAAATTGAACTCCACAAGATGATTAGTCTATTGTAATGATTGATCACTGTAGGAATTCTACCATGTACATCTCTGTGAAATCTCAAATTCCATGCTTTAAACACAGGCTATTGTAACTGTCACATCATATACCTTGTTTTTATCCGTTTAAAAAGAAATACTACTATTATTTTTAAAATGAAACCAGGATTCAATTCACAAAGCTCTCTCTAAGGTAGGGAAGAGCATCGCACCCACCATACCTCATCCTGGGCACATCTCTTATTGTCTCATTGCAGTTACTTTATTGCCCTGGGCCTTTGGAACCTTAATCTTAAAATCAAACATCTACCAATGAATCCAAATGCAGCGTGGATTTCTCAGTGGGCTGTGCCCACTCTCCTTCCATGTGACCCAACAGTCAAGACCTGGGTCTTTTGTCCCTACACCTGTCTCTGAACTGATGCTCTCCTTTACAGAGAATTTTCTGGTCACTCCAATTAATGACACCATAAATATTTCACATCTAACTTCAATTAAGTCCCCACCTCTGCTTGGATGTCATCCTCACAGACTCTTTCCTTTTCTGCCCAGTATTTTAAGCATCTCCTATCTTCTGAAATTCCCAATGCCACAGCAATTTCAAGCTAGGGGCCCTGTTTTAAATTACAGATTTACAGATATTCTTTTTCTTCTCCTTCTCCCACTCTCTCTTCTCTTCTTTCCTCTGCTCCCCTCCCTTTCTCTTCCCTTCCCTCCTTTCCTCTCCTCTCTCTGTTTTCTCTTCTCCTTTGAAGCTAACTATGCCTTTGTATCATAATAATCTTCTCAGTTCTTTGGACACAGTGTCTACAAGTCATTCTCACTTCTTAACACACATGCTTCATGTCCTCCTGTGAACTCACTAACAAACGCATTTAATGCTACACGCTAAAAACAACAACAAAAGAAGGAAAAGAACTCTCCTTGCTAGATTCTGTCTTTGGTTCTGGGGCCACCTTCTTTTTGTCTTTTTTCTTTTCTATAACACTCCAAGCTGCTGAGTGCACTTACCTCCTGTACTTTCCATATTTTTCTAGCAGTCTGGTTTCAGTCTCTATTGCAGACACCCAAACTGCTGTCTCTAGCAATGCTGTGTGTTCCAAGTTGCTATAGCCCAAAGGCCATTGTATCCTCCAAAAGACATTTTCTTGTCCAGTTTCTGTGTTTCCCTGTTCCCTTATTTTCTGCCAGAGTTCTGGGGGAAATTCTATTCTCTCCTCCTTTATTTCTTTACAGCCTATTCCATCCTGTAACTTAAAGATTCCAAGCACAGCTCTGCTCTCTTTTCTTGAGCTCTGGACCAGCATCTCATATTGCTTTCTGGAAAAGACAAGAGACCCCTCAAGTACAAAAGGCTCAAATTAAACTCCTTTCTTAAGACATGTTGCTCTGCGCATAGCTTATAAATTAATGAAATGATCCTTGCTATTGTAAAAATCTGCAATCCTATGTGTATCATCTCTGTGTTCAGTCACCATGTGTCATAGTTCCAGCCCCATTTCTCTCATGAAACTTTCCTTCCAGGTGGTATCATATTCTATTTTTCCCTTATATGTACTAGGCACATTAAATTATATTTGTATATGACTGAATCACATCCATTACATTTATGAAAGGTAAAAGCTTATCCTTTTTAAAGATATATATGTACACATGTATATATGTATGTGCTTATGTATATATATATATATATATGTGCACCCTCAGCAGGTAGTGATGTTCAATAAATATGTTAAATAGGTGGTTGCTTTTTACAGATAGTCCTATCTCTGAAAATGCTCAGCTCAGATGTCAAGTGTGTTGTTTCAAGAATGAAAATTTTGTTGCAATAATGTACATGGATTTTTATCTTGGCTTCTTCTAGGTGTAATAGACAATATCTTCTAGTCCTAAGCTCAATATTTTAAATAAAATATTTTTTCCATGAACCATAACCATATTGTTTTTTTCCAAGGAAAAAGAAAATCTCAGAAAGGCAAAAATACAATCTGCTTTTGCCTGTACGTATCTTAGTTAATGTTCTATGGCTATGGTGAAACACCATGATCAAATACAACTTGAGGAGGAAAGCAGTTATTTCTCTTACACTTTCAGGTGACAGTCTATCACTGTAGGAAGTCAGGCCAGGAAGTCAAACAGAGCAGGAGCCTGGAGGCAGGAGCTGATGCAGAGGCCACGGAGGATTGCTGATTACTGGTTTGCTCCTCATGGCTTGCTCAGCCTGCTTTCTTATAGAACCTATTACCACTAATGGTCTGCACCTACCCACATCAATCACTAATCAAGAAAATGCTCTACAGCTAGATCTTATGGAGGCATTGCTTCAGTTGAGGCTCTCTCCCCTCTCCTAGAATTCTAACTATATGTATCAAGATGACATAAAATCAACCAGCAATATACCCAAGCACATGTTAAGCCCAAGATTGTCTCCCTTCCGATCTTCTTAAATCTTCTAGGTTCACATTTTTTATATTGCTTCTCTTTACACTAGGAACTGAGTGGGTCTAAATGTTATCAACAATACTCAATGATCATACTTAGGAGCTTTGTGCTGAGCAAACCAACCTGCATTCTCAGAAAAATGATAACTGGCTCTTAAATAAACAGACATTTGGGGTACTCTTTCAAGAAAAAACTGGGTGGGCTCTGCTGCTAGACATTTGATTCTATGGGGATCTATGCTTTGCATTATCTTTAGGCAAGTTTATAAATCTTTACATTGTAGAAATCTGTCAGCAATGCAAATTATACTTGTTCACAGATATACAAATTATTGTTATAGTGAAAAAATAGTACTGACTTGCTTTCTGTATGACTCTACACATTGTATTTTATTGTTCTATAGATTTAACTAGTTGCAAGTCCACTAACAAATTTAAGGATTCATAATCACTTATATATGTGTCTAGTCTTCAGTGCCTTCTTTGAAATGGTTGTAAACTCTTGATGATTCCATCATTAATTAGCAAAATAAAAACGTACATGTATATTTGTTTTATGCTTGGTTATTTTGCCAAGATTCAGTCATCTCCAAATTGTAGTTTAACTGTCCATTGCTCATATGCAAAATACATTTACATATTCAAAGTGGGCTAAGCACAAACTTTCTCCATGAAGAGAGCAATTAGGATAGTTTCATACTATCTCACAAGCAAGACCAGGAACTAGATCAGTGGTTCTCAGCCTTCCTAATGCTGCAACCCTTTAACCCTTTAATACAGTTCCTGTGTTGTAGTGACATCCCCCCTCTGCCAGCATAAGATTATTTTGTTGATACTTCAGAACTATAATTTTGCTAGTTATAAATTATAACATAAATATCTGATATGCAGGATATCTGATATGCAGCCAGCAAAGGAGTCACGACCCACAGTTTGAGAACCACTGAACTAGAGTAATGTTGAATTGATAAAATGGGGACAATGATAAGAACAGGACAATGGAGGTTTAGGATTTGCTCAGTTCTCATAGTTAGATACCTCAGAATTTCCCGTGCTTCAGACCACTTCTGAAGACCTGGAAATTCTCTGGAGAGTAGCTGATATTTACTCTTTGTAAGAGGTTGAAGGAAGTTGGAACTTATTGTCAATGGAGGGTGGTAACAACAGAGATGGATGCCCTTGCTGAGGAAGAGGGGATGGCAGGCAGCAACGTCCCTTGTACCCAGAATCTCTTTATATTTAGGCTGTCAATTAGAAGGTGCTGCCCACTGTTAGAGCTTCTTTGTTCAGTTCTCCTTCTCAGAAAACACCTACAGACACCCTCAGAGGTCTGTGTCATCGATGGTTTCAGATTCTATCAAGCTGACGATTATGATTAATCATCGGGATGTTCTTTAAGATCAGATTTCCTTAGATGAAAAGTTGATTATTTTCAGCTCAAGATTATTGGCCTAATTCAGGCCTCATCAGACACAACTCCACCAGGTTACTCCCAGCAAACCTTGCAATGTGAAGTTCAGCATGTTTTGTAGATCCTTTTGGTGACTTCTAAACTCAATTGTGAAGGGCAGATTATTCTGGGAACTTTCCAATCCTCCCTCCTGTGATCCTACAAACAACATGTAGAAAATGCCATCCCAGAGTGACAGGAGACCCATTGCTTCGAAATGAGCATAAGGAGAATGAAAGTGATGTTCAAGCTACCGAAGCACATTTGTTGTATTTAGATGATACTCTCAGATAAAAGTCCTTTTCGGAACACAGTTGTCTGTGTCGATGAGACTAGGCTACTTCTCCTCATCACTCTTAGACCCTCTTCAACTTTCTTCTGAAGCTCTATTGATTTTTTTCTACCTTCCTGTCACTGTCCTGTCAGATTTCATCTGTTCCTCCTTATTTTCCATGTGACACTTTGACTCTTGAATAGAATGACTATGTCATGATCAAGGTCAAGAGCCAGTCAGCAAACATAATCCCCCGGAGTTAATCTATCCTACTGATATTTTATGTGCAAAACTGAAAACTATGGATCTGTTTTCACTGAAAAACAAAAACTGTTAAGGGCTCAATAGATATCTCAGTGGTTAAGAATCTTTACTGATTTTTCAGAACACTCCTCTAGCTGAGCAGCAATATAGGATGGTTCACAATCCCCAATAACTCCAGCTCTAGAGCATCTGATACCCTATTAAAGCCAACTGGGGCATCACATGCCTGCACACACACACACACACACACACACACACACACACACACACAAATAATAATAATTAATAACAATAGTAAAATAAATCCTTAAAAATAATCTAAAATCCAGACCTTTACACAAAACTATAATCCCAGTTCCTTTGGTAGACTAAGGTAGGACCTAGAATCTAAGGCCAGCCTGGACCATGTAGTTAGACATGTCTCCAAATAAAAAAATAAAACAAAAACATTGGTTATGACTTTTAAAAATTAATGTGTAAGTATCAGTATCCACAACTAAAGCCTGTGGGCATGGTGTTGCTTGTTCATTTAGGTATCATTTATGGCTGGTTTTATGCTAACATGTCAGGTAGCATATAAAAGGGGTGGTACAGCCACAAAGTTTAAAACACAATACATTTATTCAGCCTGTTTCTTGACAGAACATCTTGGTAATACTTAGTATGGAGCACACACATATCCTCAGCACCTGAAAGTTAATGAATATTGCTATCTGTTAAAATGAACAAGCAGAAACAAAGATAACTCCGCACAAAGAAAGGTTGAGACAATTTATTGAGACATAAATAAACATATCATAAGTTACAAACACACGAGTATTTGATCCCATTCTATTTATATTGATTAAATGAATGAAGGTTGAAATTGGTCAATTGTTCTTTGTGCATTTGGGTCATAGGAGCAAAATCAGTGTGCTGATTACCTTTGTCATCTTGATCCAAACCAGAGTGTTACCTCTGAAGAGCAACCAAAACTGAAAAAGTGACCCCATCAGATGGGCCTGTAGGCATGGCTGTGATTGTTTTCGTTTTATGATTAATGTGAAAAGGCTTAGCCCATTGTAGGTGGAGCTACTACTGGGTAGGTGGTCCTGAGTTGTATAAGAAAGTTAGCTAAGCAAGCCATGGGGAGCAAGTCAGCAAGCAGCATTCCTCCATGGTCTCTACTCCAGGTTCCTGATTGACGTTTCCTCTGCCTTGGCTGCCCTCCATGATGACTTTAACCTATAAGCCACATAAACCCTTTCCTCCCCATGTGGCTTCTATCTGTAGCGTTTATCTCAGCAACAGAAACCAAACTAGGTCAGTCAGAGTTACTAACATTATCAAGTGCTTTTCTGAAACCATTGCTGAAATGAGACCACTGATGAAGTATGTGATGAGGGAAGGGTTCAGAAAACAGCCTCCTAGATGGGTAAGCTATGTGCCTGCTGAAGACCTCATCTTCTTGAATCATGTGCTATTAGTTACTGCAATGCTCTGTGCTCACTTACAGGGTGTGTGTTAACCCAAAATTAAAAAGCCTGACAGCAGTTGTAACCCACACCTGTAGGTCTGAGACGTGGCAGCTGAGACAGGAAGATTGCATGGCCAATGCCAGGCTGATCTGCATAGCAAGATACTATCTCAAAAACCTAAAATGAATAATTAATTAGGTGTAAGTTGTAAACACAGGACTATTTGACCTTTGTTCCAATTTACAGAATAAAGAAGATTGTTGTATTGGTTCACCTTAATGTATGTATCTTCTGAGTGTTGTTATTAGTGATATAAATAAAAAAATCAGAGAGAGACCTATTAGCACTGATGAAGATTCTGTGTTTTCTTTCAGAAAACAAGAACACAGATTTCCTGTGCCTCCCTCCAGCCTTCCTACTACAAGCAAGGAGTGTGTGGAGACCTTTCAATATGTCAGAGACTTCCTCCCACGACTCTTTCTATGATTCCTTATCAGACGTGCAGGAAGAGGGCAAGAGTGCTGACTTCTTCCCAGGGCTCTCTGCTTTTCTCAGCCAGGAAGAAATAAACAAAAGTCTTGATCTGGCCCGCAGAGCCATAGACAACTCTGAAACTGAAGATTTTGACTCAGAAAAGGAGATCTCGCAGATTTTCAGCAAATCTCCTGTAAGCCTCTGTGAAACTCCTTCCCACGAGGAAACCAAATCCAGCCCTAAAACTCCCTCAGAAGGACCTCAACACAACAGGCCAGCACCTGTCCAGCCTCTGGCAGGAGAGCAATCTCAAAGGATCACTTCCCCAGCTTCGAGAAGGAAACCTGGGGTCTCACCCCTGCTGGCCAGCCCCAGCTACATCCGGAGTCTCCGCAAGGCTGAAAAACGGGGTACAAAAATTCCCAATCCAAGTGCAAAGCCCAAAGCTGCCCAGCAAAGCAAAGCCGGCCCGCAGAGCCAACTGTGCGACAAGGCGGCTAGTTTCATTGAGGAATTGACATCCATATTTAGAGAGGCAGCCAAGCCAAGAAACAGAAGCCCGAATGGTGAGTCCTCGTCACCAGACAGTGGGTATCTGTCTCCTAAAAATCAGCCATCAACCCTAAGCAGTGCCTCAGCCAGCCAGAGCCCCACTGGAGACCAGTTAGACCAACAGGAGACAGAAGCAGAGGTCAAGCTATCCCAGGGCAGCCTTTGCTACCAGGCTCCACAAGCCGCAGAAGAAGCCTTGCCACACACCCACATCCCTCACCCACAGCCCCAGAAAGCTCGCCATTTGGCCTCTGCACCTCGGTTCATCCAGAAGCTGAGGAGCCAAGAAGTCGCAGAAGGAAGCAGAGTTTATTTGGAATGTAGAGTCACAGGAAACCCAACTCCCCGAGTCAGGTAAGAACTCTAATTATGAACGCTGAGTGATTTTTGTTGACTTCCGGTGTTACTTCAGGGAGAAGAGGAGCAAGTTCTTGCATTGCTAGTCCTCTGGTCTCTGCAGTAGAATTTTCTCAAACTTATGCCATACAAAAACACACCAAACAGCAACACCACCAGTTGTCCCAAGTGAGACATATTATTGCTATTGGCAGGGGCCAATTCATGTACTCTAAGAAAAGGCAATGACTTGAAGAGGCTATGAGAAATACCAGGAGTCTGTTACATAAAAGTCTAGATTTTTACAGAACCTAGGGGATGTAAAATGTGAAAATGATTTAATCCAAAGAAAAGTGTGTTTTTGGTCATGAGTCACTGAAGAAGGGAAAAATTATCCCAAAGGTAGACGTTACCCAGAGGTAGAGATGAACCCCAAATAGACATCAGTTCAAGGCATGGGCCAAATTGCCTTGTTAATTAAAGACAAACACAACACCTGCATCTCCTAAGTGATGCAAGCAGAGCAGGCAGAATCTCTGTATGGAAGAACAAGTCCAGAACACAGGTGAGCTTAATTCCAGACACCAGAGCAGGCCCAGCCCAGATGGCAGTGAACTGAGTGCAAACCTAGGGTGGAAAATGCCTCACACCATGTTCAACATCTTTTCTATGAACTCTTCCTTTTAAATTACAGCATGTATACCTACCTTCTCCTGTGCAGCGAAAGTTTAGGAGAGGAACCTTAGACCCATACTGCAGGGATGCCAATCAGAGGTCTTTCTTGGACTCCTGCTCTTCCTTAAATCAAGACACTTTTTGGACTTGATGTCTTCACTGTGAGACATGTGGAAAGTGTAATAAGAAATCACATTCTATTTCATGGTGATTAAAGTAAGGCATATGTAAAACAATAATGAATTACTGTGGTCTTGCACTTTGTGTTACATGATCTCTTTTTTATATCTCATTTCCTAATTGCAGGTCAGGATTAGACTATAAAGATGAGCATTTATTGACTTATTTGAGTGTTTTATTCAAACTATTATTGTTTAATTAAGTTATTCAAATAACTTAATTAAGAATAATAATGAAGTAGACAAGGGTGGCTACATGTCAAAACAGATTTCATACTTTGGGTCTTTATGTGTGTTCTCATGCGCACATCACCGGCTTTGGATTTTCACTTCACAATCATTGCACAAAACAAAGCATTAGTGCTATTTACCTGTGAATTTGGTGTCAATTTTTGCTGTAATTTTTTATATTTTAAAGAAACTGACAGCAGGGGGCAGTACAAACCTTCTTAATGTGTTTACCTGGATACTCTGTAGTCTGTATTTTTCTTAACAGTTTGTTTTTTTCAGATTCTATCTTAGCTTTTTATAAAACCTATCAATTTTAGGACCAAATAATCAGTGAGAAATATATCTATATGAGTCAAAGCAGCACTATTGGTTTTGAAACTATATGGTCCAATTTACATTTATGTCCAAAAGAGCCTCTCCCGAAGGTAAATATAGAGTAAGTACATGACATTTCAAAACCCACCAAAAGCATGACACTTAGCAGCAAATCACTCAATCAAATGAGCAGGCCGTGATTCTGTGTTAACGTTCACTTAGTCATTTGGTAACTCTAACAAAATGTCAAAACCATACCCAGCATTCTTGGAATGGGGGGGGGTGCATCTTTCTGGGTTTAGACATTAATTTAGTTAGTAAAACATTATTATGAAGGATTTTTTTCAAGTCATCCTCTAGTGTACCAAAATTAATGACCATGTTCATCAGACATGGCAAACTGCCTTCTTCTGCAGTCATTATTTCTTTGGTAAAATTCTCCATTGTTCATTTCTTAACTAACTACCATTTCATATCCTTTAGAGTTCATTTTTGTTTTATTTTGTTTTCAGAAGAAGAGTATAAATGCACAATGAAGTAGAGTGTTTTGTTTTAATTCCTGTTCTAGGGATCTTGGTCATCTTGATTGTGTACTTGGAAGTACACCAAACTCCAAGATCATTAAACTTTATTGACCACATGAGACATGTGATGGAAAATCTTCCGTGAAGGCAATTTTGTGTAAGGAAGAAAACCTTTCACAAAAAGTGCTCACACCGGGGCTTCAGAACCTGGCTCTGGCTACATCACTGGGCACACTGACATATATATTAGTAAGACTTAGTGGGTTGGAAGGGCACCTTCTCAAAATCCCAAAGTAGTTGATTATCTTGGGAAATGGATGGGTGTGTCAAGGAATCTGAAGCAATCAATGGGAAAAAGCCCAGAAGATACTGATTGCTGAATGCACAGGCACATGGTATTGAGTAGTTGGCAGCTATCCTGGGAAGGGACAGGGTGTGACTGTGTGGCAGTCCAGTGGAAAGAATGCACCACTGGCAGGTACAGCAGCAGGTGCCAGGATCCAGAGGTCCAAACTAGAACACAATGAGAAATTTGAATTTTCAAGCGTATAAACAAATAAACAGCAAGACCATGCCTCCATAAGGGCTCATGAAGAATGCAAGAAATAGACATTCAGTTCTGATTAAATGACACAGATGTTTAGTACTGTTTTTGTGCTGGGGCCAGGATAAGGATATAGCTGGCTATAATGACATAGCAATGCTATAGAGCTGCTTGTTATAGATCTTTAAATAAAGTCTAAATAGATACTGCTTCAAAACCCTGGGCCAGACACAGTATCACAAGCCTTTAATCCGAGCACTAGGAAGCAGAGTCAGGCAGATGTCTTTTGAGTTCAAAGCCAGACTGACTTAAATAGTGAGTTTCAGGCCAGTCAGGGCTATATGGTGCAACTCTGTATCAAAGTACAAAACAGAAGGAAACCATGAGCATTATTAAACTAATACATTAGATAAAGAGCCCCAGCTAAGAGGAGGAGTGAGAACAGTGAGAAGTCGGGATAGTCATTTCAAGGCATTCCTACTTTAAACACAAATACCCTCCTACTGCTACAAAATGTCACAAATAAGACTTAACAATGGTGATCTTTCCCTTCTTTATTTGTGCATATCTAGAAATACCCCAACAAGGAAAGAGAAGCTATGTTTAAGTGGCATTTAAATAGTATGTGAATTATTTGTTAGCAATTTTAATTTAAAAATTTTTAAAGATTTCTTTTCATTTATTTATTTGTTTGGGTGTGTGTGTGTGTGTGTGTGTGTGTGTGTGTGTGTGTGTGTGTGTGTTTATGCCTCAGGGTATGGGTCTGTATGAGTGTATGTGCTCACATGAGTGTAGTACCCATAGAGGCCAGAAGAGGCATTAAAGACTTCTGTGAGTCATCAGATGGGATGTGAATTCTGGTCCTCCTGACTGAGCAGCAAGCACTCTTCACTCTGAGCTGTCTCTCCAGTCTCATACAAGTTGAACTGTGATGCCATCAGTTTCTCCCTTTATGTCCTGTCCTAATGGTCCCTTTGCTTTAGCCTTTAAGGAAGCCTAGGTATGGGGTACCCAATACCAATCATCTTCCATGCTTCTCTGCTCTCATCCTTTGAGTGAATAAGTAGTTTATTAAACCAGGTTGTGGTATGTGCCTATTATCCTAACACTGGGAATATAGACACAGAGCATGCTGGAGTGTTAGGTCAGCCTGAGCTACATAGCAAAATATAGTCTCAAACAAAATGACTTTTGGTGTTATAAAAGGGACTCCTCCTCCTATTTCTCCTCCTTCTCCTCCTCCCCTCTTCCTCCTTCTTCCAAAGTAGGGTCCCACTGTATAGCCTTGGCTGGCCTGGAACTCATTATGTAGGACTACATAGTACCAGACTGGAGTCAAACTCACCTAGATTTGCCTTCTGCTTCTGTAGTGCTGGGATTAAAGGTGTGTGCATGCCTAGCCCACTTTCTGCTTTTAAAATTATGTTTATTGACAATAGTATCCTTTAAACCACTTAAATTTAAAAGGCCTAAGATACAAAACTATATGATAATGCATCAAATAATAAAAAATGGTTAAGAGCATGGAATGTTAGACAGATGTTCTTATTCCTTATCCTGTCATCTGGGTTTATAAGAAGGGCTCACCACTGAATGGCTGTTTCTGGTTCACTGGCAACCTCCAGAAGTAGATGTGAGGGGAACTACCATGGATGAAAGTGTAATATTTCTAGAATATTTTCTACATAAAGAAAGCTACTGTTTGTAGATGAACAAACCTCTCTTGTCCACAGTATCTGAATAACCAGTCAGAGACTTAATATTATTTTTTTTTCCTTTATTTTGTATTTATTAAAAAAAAAACACAGTAAAAAGAATTTAAAATGTGGAAGAGTTAACAATAACTATATAGAGGATAAGAATGATAAGCATGGCTTATCAAGGGTAGACATACAAATAAGATTGCTACACCTATATTTTCTTTGTGTTCATCTTTCCCTCTGAATTTTTTTTTTTTCCAT
>PVIH01009436.1:0-82413 GCA_004025045.1 Sigmodon hispidus | reverse complement strand
TAAGGATATACAGGGATGGAAAAAAAAAAATTCAGAGGGAAAGATGAACACAAAGAAAATATAGGTGTAGCAATCTTATTTGTATGTCTACCCTTGATAAGCCATGCTTATCATTCTTATCCTCTATATAGTTATTGTTAACTCTTCCACATTTTAAATTCTTTTTACTGTGTTTTTTTTTTAATAAATACAAAATAAAAAAAAAAAAAAAAAAAAAAGAATTAGAAGGAGTTCGTGAGAACATATAAATAGTGCCCAGCCCTGGTTTATGGCGATAACTTAATGCATTCTTCACTAAACATATTTTGTTTGCTTTAGGCAGGGATTATGAAGAGGTTTTAAAGTTCTGTGATATTCATACTTTGTACATGTGTATATGTTAAGGCTTTTCCTATGTAGAGGTAAGCAGGACATGTAGAAACAAAAGCATATGTGCTGCCCTTTGAAACGTGGGGCTAGACATCTGTCAGTTTTGGCTTCTAGGCCATCTTCACATCATCACCAGAAGCTAGTTTCTTTAATGCCATGGTTTTCAATCTGTAGGTTTTGACTCCTTTGGGGGCCAGATGACCCTTTTACAAGAATCACCAAGACCATTGGAAAATACAGATACATTGCAATTCATACCAGTAGGAAAATTATAGATATGCAGTAACAACAAAAATAGTTGTATGGTTAAGGGTCACCACAACATGAGGAACTACACTAAAGGGCTGCAGCATTGGAAGGCTGAGAAGCGCTGCTCTAAGGCCCACTCTAACGAAAGAACACCAGAGCCCCAATGCTGCTGCCATGACTCATTTTTCATCTGTTAATTGTGTTGTGGCAGAAACTGGATCCCACATACCTGCCCTCCTGGTCCCCTTTTTTCTTTTATCTTTCTCTTACTTTCCTTCCTTCCTCTGCTTTGCTCTTTTTCTTTGCTCCCATCAGCCACAAAGCACAAGACACTGAGGTTAAGATGTGCATTATTTCTAACAATACAGAATTCATGGTCAGTCACAATTTTACTTCTTACTTCTTACTTCACAAAGCAACCTGTGCCCAGCCACCCCCAATTTGTCTCTACTGAATGACTTCTTCATTTGCACCCTTCCACATTCCTCATGTTACTGTTTTAATCCATCTTCTTTGAAATTCTTCAATAACATATGTCTTTCAGTAGGAAGACTCTGAGCACACTGAGAAAATGCATGTCTCTTTATCTCTCCATCAGCAGCAGCTACATTTGTGGCTGAATAAATTTACATTATCTGAATTGCCTGATAAGATTATTACTGTAAGATTGTCCTTGAAGACATCATATGGAACATTGTATGACTTCCTTTCTGTAAACTAAAGAAATTGTCTTTTTAGCCTTAGTGACTTATGTAAATGAGTATGCCTTTATCTCTGTGCTGACTGCTCAGAGCTATATTTATAAAATCTTTGCCATTAGCTGCAGAAATCACGCCATATATTTTATGTACTGATCTCAATATTTGTTCTATTTCATCTTATGATGATTTTTTATTTTCTTGATTTCTTTGCATCTGTTAATAGATATTAATTGCATGCATAATTAAGCCATTTCAAATAAGTTTGGTATAAATAACAGTAGTTTATATGAATACTTACATATATGCATATCATCATGTAATACTTCTTTGAGGCAGCCATTTCCACATAGACAATCTGTTTTTTCCTTTTATTGAAAAACAGATTTTTTTCTAACATAATATATAATGATTATGGTATCCCCTCCCCTTGTTTCTTTTTCTCGCCACCTCCTCCCTTTCAAAGTCCACTCACGTTCTTCCTCTCTTTAGAAAATAAACAGACTTCTAAGGGATTATAATATAATAATTTTTTTTTGCATTTTGTCTAAAGTCCACTAATGAATGAGTACATCCCATGCTTATCTTTTTGGGCTTGTGATATTCTCCAAATCCATCCAGTTGCCTGCAAATTTTAGAATGTCAGTTTTTTTGTTTTACTGCTGAGTAGTAGTACTAAATTATGTAGATGCATCACAGTTTGTTAACCCATTCTTTAGTTAAGGGGCATCTAAGAAAAAAATAAAACAGCAAATAAATGCAACCTCTGAAAAGCTTGGGATCAGAAGGATCTTAAGAGAGACATCCAGTGATTTCCCTAGAAATAGAAAATAGAGAAGATCTCCTTAGCTAATTGGGAGCATAAGGGGTTGCAACCAAGAAGAGGTGGGAACAAATCATGAGAGGAGGGGAGGGCTGATGTAGAGGAGCAACAAAGAGGGAGAAATAAAAGAGATGCAGATCTTAATAAAGGAAGCCAATGTAGAGTTGGAAAAAGACCAGGTACTAGGGTCACCCATAAGAACTCACAGGATGTCCCTGCTTAGGTCTCCAACCAATAGCGATGGTGTTGCCTAGACAAGACTTCCCCTATAATCAAACAAATAGATACCCCAAGTGCCATCACAGAACTTACATCCAACAATGGATAGAGGTTGAGGCAGAGATACATGGCTGAGCACTGGGCTGAGCTCCTAGTCCAGCTGAGAGCAGGGGAGAAGAGTCTATATGAGCAAGGGGATAGGGCTTATGAAGAAAACTTCCACAGTGATGACTGGCTGGAGCACTGGAGAGCTCACTGAGTTAAGAACACCCACTAGGGAAACTTCAAGAAAAGAAACTAGGCTCTCCAAGGATAGGCAGCTGTCCACTGGCAAGGGCAGTATGTGGAGCCTCAAAGGGAGGGATCAGACTGTGTTTCTATATGTGGAGTGGCACTTTGGAGCCCACTCTCTCCTGAGGAACACCTAACCCAGACATGACATTGCCATGAGAAAATTGGACTTGCCTGGAGTGGAGACTGAGTTGATTCACCTTGGGACTCCTTGCCCTTTTGGGGGAGGGAATAGGGGGATGGAGAGAAAGGAGTCTGTAGGCAGACTGGGAGAGATTGGGAGGGGGAAGGGAGGGAGAGCAAGGGAATACATTTAAAAAAAGGACTTTTATAAAATTAATAAAAATTATATTATATGATGAAGCATAAAGGAATATATTAAAGTTGGACAAGACAAAACAACAGAAGGAAAAGAGTCCAAGAGAAGGCACATGAATCAGAGACCCACTCATTTGAACAATCAGGAATTCCATATAAACACTAAACTAGAAGCCGTAATATATACACAGAGGACCTTGGGGCAGCCCTGTGCAGGCCCTGTGCATGCTGCCCCAGTCTTGTGAATTCATAAGCGCTTTTCTCATGTGAACTTAAAGAGACTTTGACTCCTGGTGTCCTCTATTCCACCTGGATATGACACTCTTTCTGCCTTCTCTTCTGGGGCATTCCCTGAGACACGAGGTGAGTGATTTGATAGAGACATTCCATTTAGGTATGATATACAGGTAATCTTATGACTTAACAGAATATAGATAAAACTAGAAATATAAATTAAAACATAAAAAAGATTCTATCTCACTCCAGTTAGAACAGCTAATACCAAGAAAAAACAAGCAGATTAATGAGTATGTAGGAAAAGGTACCTTATGTGGTGGTAGGAATGTTAATCTGTGTAGTCACCATGGAAATCAGCAGTTTTAAAGGAAAAAGGGAGGGAGAGAAGGAAGAAGGGATAAAGGAAAGGACAAACGGAAAAAGGGTGGACAAGCAAGCGAAGAAGTCCCATTTGATTGAAATGCACCATGCCTGGGTGCATACACAAAAGAATGTAAGTCAGCAAATACATACCTGCATAATCATGGTTTTTGTAGCATCATTCACAATAGCTAAGTGATGTAATGAGCCTAATTATTCTTCAGTGAATAAGTGGATAAAGAAATATGCATGTATATGTAATGAGTTTGCTTTCTCAACTACAAAGCAGAACAATGTAGAAAATGAATGGAACCATAGGTGAGCATGTTATACAAAATAAAAGAGACTCAAACAAGAAGAAATGAAAGAAAGTAGAAATAAAAGATGGTAAGTGGTGTGGAATGGGTATTATTAATAAATGTTATATATGCATAAAACTATTATAATTATTAGACACAATTAATATATAATAGAAATATTTAAATATATTTTTTATATTTTATCTATTTCAAATATTTTCCATAAATCTTCACTGTAACTTTAAATACTATAAGGAATAAAATAGGAACCTATTTGATATATTTAGCAATTACTCTGTAGTGTATCATAATAATTATTTCCATGAAGAAGAATGTTTCTTCTTTTTTAATAATTAAGCTGATCCAATGTTTATATATATATGTGTGTGTATGTATATATATATATATACATACATACATAAATCTAGTTTTCACTATAATTATCTTAGCTACTTTGCTATTGCTATGAGGAGATATCCATGACCTAAGCATTGCATAAAAGAAAGTGTTTAACTGAGGGGTGTGTGTGCTTACATTTCACTAGGTAAGTCCACAACCATCATGGCAGTAGGAAACATGGCAATAGGCAAGAGGGCATGGCACTGAAACAGTAGCTGACAGCTTCCATCTCATCTGGAAGTTGGAGACAGAGTGACAGCGAGAGAGACAGACAGAGAGACAGAAAGACAGAGATAGAGACAGAGAGACAAAGACAGAAACAGATAATAGCTCTGGTATGGGATTTTGAAATATCAAACTCACCCCTAGTGATACACCTCCTCCAACAAGAACATACTTCTTTCCACAACAATTTCATCAACAAGGGACCAAGAGTTCAAGTATATTAGCCTATGGCTGAGGGATGTCATTCTCACTCAGACTAGCACAATAGTACCCACACATATGTGTATGAGTATTTTTTATACTTGTTTGTGAACTAATATTTCATCCTGTATCTTAACCTTGAGCACCTAGTCTTTCCATTCTCTGGAACAGCTCAGGCTTTGGCAATCCACACATGATTCTGAATTTTTTTATGAAAATATCACCTTTGAAACTGAAATGTAATATGAAATGGTATTTTATAATACCAAAAAAATATTGTTTTATAAATCCATGACTAAACATTTTAGTGTCTACAACCTCAGTGTAAAAATTTGAAGTCTGATCAACCGTCTCAGCCCCACTCGGAGTTACTAAATATGAATCCCTATTTTAAAAGACCTACAAGATAATGTGGATGCATATAAAAACTTAGAAAAGCACTGATCTTCCTAATTCTCTGGATTATAAAATTTATTCTTAATGCTGAAAGTACAAATTTTATTATTGATGAGCTGTGAAAGTTAACTGTAATGTAAAAATAAATAAATAAAGGTTAAATGGAATTTTCAGTTTTATTTGAGTTCTGACTGGGCTTCCTAGTTCTATTGGTATGAAACCCAAAGAGCACTCACCATTTCCTCTTTATAGGCATGTCTAGGGTGGGTAAAGGACCAGGAAGACCAAGCCTCAGGTGATGACTGGAACCCAGAGGAACTTTTTGGAAAGATGAAGGATCAGCACACTTTGAATTTTGTTCCTCTCAAACTTTCCTGTAACTTCAGTAGAAGAGCCATGTTTCTTCTAAAAGGAACCAGCATGCTGAAATACAGAGGAAGGACAGAGCATAAAACATTTCTGAAAGCTTTAAGCAGGCAAATGATGAGTTAAACTCTACGGACATGTGTGAAAATGTGGAAACCAAAGTCAGTAATGGAGAAGCTGACAAACAATGTGATTGTGCTATTTACTACATAGCTCTTTTGGAAAATGGGGTTACCAGAGAACTTTTCTTACAAAAACAATATAAGAAAAAAAAATCTGATAACTCATATAAATGTATTTTAGCAATGTCTAGAATGGAAGGCACCCAATAAAATGGAGCTTTATAAAAACAAACATATTAATGTAATGCATTCAATCTGAAGGTATTAGCTTGTTCTAGGCAGCCACCATGGTCCCTAAATGCAAGGCATATTTACTTTACACTTTATTATTTTATGTCTGAGCTAGATTTTTAAAAATCCATGTAAAGTGATTTCTGAATCTTACAAAACTTTCAAACAGTTACAGAGATGAATAATAAGCAAAATAGTTCCTTCCAGTTCATAAAATACTATCGAAAAGCATCTACATTTGCAACTTATCCTAGATACTATGAGCTGAGACACTTGACTGTTAACCCAGTGGCATAAAACAAAATGAAAACATAATAAAATGTAGGGGACTTTGTATCCTGCTGACATAATAACTAAACTGAATAGACAAGGAATGCGAATCTCCCGATTTTATGACCCAGACGAAAGACTGATCCACAGTGTAGGCAGGCTTATTACAGTCTAAAATCTACCCAAGGGGTCCACTTTCAGGATTTTCATTGTGTGATTTATTTGGTGGGTATCACAAGAATATAAATGTTAAGAGAATTATTTTTAGTGTTTTATAAAAGCAAAGTTACTATTTCTCTTAACTATGCGAGTATAAAGAGTGGTACTATTGCTTTCTTTAAGTGTCCGATTTTATTACATCTCAGCATTTTATTACACCCAAGGATCTCTGGTTTTCTAATAGCAGTCCCTAAGGCAGCAAAAAAAAAAAAATCCTTTTCTGGAATGCATATATTTTATAAAATAAGAGATAATATAATGAACAAACCCTTGCTCAAAAGAAATGAATATTTCCTTCTTTCTTTCTTACAAAGGCATTGCCCTGGATTGTTCTGGGCATTGCTCCCAGCCAATGCTTCCCAAAGTAAGCTGCCATAGAGGACTTTGTGATACATGGTGTTACAAAACAAAGGGCACCAGACAGTTATACAAATGGTAATATCCAGGCCACAGCAATAAAAAAAAAAAAAAAGAGTGTTCAGGACTGAGAAATGCTTCAAAGGAAAGTAAGGGCAGGAGTCTGGGAGGCTAAGAAGCAGAAAAGCTTAGAGCCAGGGTAAGGAAGGGTTTGTTCTACTGTGTGAGAATACAGGGGTCATTCTGATATGCTCTATGCCCAGATCTGAACTTCTTTTATCTACACACACCTGCTAAATTCCATCCATCCTGAATCCTTACAAAGAGGCTACAAGTGTACCTTGGGAACATAGCCAAACAGTGAAGATGGTTTTTGAGTCAGTTGTGAGTCCAGAGAGTCATGATAAGAGAGAATTAACTGAGAACTCTTCAGCTAAGGTTTGAATGTAAGAGGATACAAAAGTACAGCCTCATCCATGGCACACTAAGCGGACATTCATATGGATTGTTCTAAATTGCTATTTTTATGCAAATGCATCTTAAGAACAAATGGTTTATAGGTAAGAGAGAATTAATATAGTTCTGCAATTATAGCACTCCTTAAAAGCAAAGTTCAGAAGCATACAAATTTAAATGCTACTAGAATTCCAATGAAATTACGTATGACTGTGAGTATGGGTTTAAACAGGAATCACAAAAGATAAACATTGGTAATACTATGACAGAATTTATGCATATTTTCCCAATTTCTTGATGCAGAGCAAGTGTTATCATAATGAAGAAAATGGTGACAAAATTCCCATGTACTAGGTAGAAGGGGGGTCAGCTTAGGTGAACGTCAGCTTGAGTTCTGAATGTAAGCACCCTTGTTCTTCTATTGTATAAACATCTGGATGTGCATTAGAGATCTTTGCATTTCATATCAGCATTTCTTCTCTTTGCTTTATATTCTTATCTTTCACTTTATTTACATGTTGGATCACTATTAGAGTGGCTCAACAGAAAATTACAAACTTACATAAAGTATTTGGAAGGACTTTCTATCTTTGTAATTTGTTTTTTAATTCTATTGCATTCTTATCCAAAGTGAACATCAGAGCTGACAATGTTAAGTCACAACATCAAAAACTCAGACATGCCTGCAATGCAACATTTTAGTTATTCTCTACTTGTTTGGCTATATTAAGGAAAAATTTCAAAAGTTTGAACTCACTGGTACTTAAGAGAATAATCTCAGAACCACAGAAAGTTTAGAGACGCATCGTAATATTGAGACTCATTTCATATGTCAAGGCTAAAAGTCATTTCAACTATAAGTACCCAGGGATTTGAGAACTTCCCCTGAGGAGATAGGTCATTAATTCCCCTAATTGTTCTCTTTCTACACCAAACTTTTTCCTTTTCCTTGATTAATTACTACAGATTCTCAGCAGATTCTAACTCCCCCTTTAGGCTTCTCCCAGACTCTGCCTCTCTCATTACAAATGTCCTATTCTGGTTCCTTTGCAACAACAAGAAACCTTAGGTTAAAGTTGACTCCCTGGTGGTAAAACCCATCTACTAAAGCATACAAATTATACAGATTGTAACATTTAGTTGTTAAATTAATAGCTTCTTCAGATTGAATCATTTTGATTCCGAGGTATCTTTTTAGTTTTCTTGTTATAATGAGAAAGCCCACTGCCCTGCTAAACAACCCTCTGAGTTCCAAGGTTAGGGAATGTGAGCTAGCCATGTGCAGTGACAATGTATATAGCCACTCCTCCTGTGTGCTGACTGCATAGCTTAGCTGAGATCTCTCCTATCCTAACCACCATCATTCCTGGGTTCCTGTCAGGTTAGGCATGATTGTGCTTTATCATTGAAGAAATAGTTGGTTCTGGTCAGCTGGGTCACCAAAATCCACACTTCTATAAGGAATACCCCTGCTGATCTTGACTATTCTAATCAAGAGTGATGCTTGTTTGTTTGTGTTTCTAGAAAGAACATCAGTTTCTCTGCCACAACTATTTAATATTATAGGTAGGATGTACCCAGCTCCAATAGTTTAGCTAAGTCTTACCCATAAAAAAGGCAGTCCTCATCAAGAACATATGAGTTACATGGAGGTAAATCCCACTCAGTGATTATTGTTTATATATTGAAGGAGGAAATGCCTTGTGCTATCTAAACCCTCATGTACATCTCTGTACATCTACTTCTATAAATTCAGTCTGAGGAGCTGAGACACAGTGGTTTTCATATGCAGCTAGAGTCCTCTTAATTTTGTGCCAATGTCCATTAGAGAGACACTGTAACTCTGCTGGAAACACTTTTTAAAACAGCCAACCAATAAGCACTTTCCTTAGGAAACTCTTATCAGAAGAGCAGTGTAAAGGGAGTGAATGCCATTATCTGAATTAATTGATAAATTAGCAGGATTAATGAAACAGAAAAGAAAAAGTCTTCAAATGTATGCCATATAATGAAGTAATTTTTTTTCTCAACCTATGATAAAAATTGAACATTGACAGATGAAGAAAGGAGAAATAACCCAAAAAGGAACTGGTAAAATTATAAAGGATGTCACATTTTGCAAAGGTCTGAGGATCCTCAAATAGGGAGATTTTGAAATTACTAGTTATTAGTGATGCCAAACAGACTTTTGAAACATTATAAATGCATAGATGAAAATGAAGAATTAATTTGTGTGTCAGCAGAAATCCACAAGCCCATAAGTATTAGTATCACCTGTCAGGCACCTGTCAATGGGAATAAAACTTCCTATTGATCAAAGGAAAAGTCGTTCGTTACCTGTGTTCCCACTTTTAAACTGTAGTGCTTGTATGGCTACAGAGCAGTTCAGAGCCAGGGCTCTGTAGCTCAGTACAAAACTGTTTCTATTGACAGTGGTGGTTTCTGGCAGAGAACAGACTACATGGGGCCTGGGAGGTCTTTGTAACTGTCAGTCCTTTGCATCACTCTGCACAGTGCCTGGAATCTTCTCAAAGGATTGGCTGGCAATTCTTGTTCCTTTATCCCAGACTGTATATCACCAGCTGTAGTCCAAATCTTTTTCATTTTTTTCTAAGTCACAGGTTAAAAAAAAAAAAAAGCCACCTCCTACAAGCCCTACAGATGCCTTCATCATACTAAGTATTTCATATGCCAGTCACATTTTCAAAAGGCATTTAGTGCATAGCTGGTTCTTCTGAGCTACATTGTGCTGATGGCCAAGCACATTTATGTGCTGTTCGCAATGTTGGCATCTGCTATACGCATACCTGGTACAGTCCTGGCAGCAATCTCACTCTAATGCTGTGATCCCACTGTGGCTGGATGTAGATTTTAGAAGAATGGCCAAAAAAAAAAAAAAGGGTTTGGATAAGTTAGGGATGACTCAGACATACTTTTCTTCCCTTTTTATCTGACATTGAATGAGAATAGTATTACTGTACGAACTTTTAAAAGATTTTGGCACAGATACATACTAGCACTACAGACTTTGGGATAATGTAATAGAGTTAATTCCATTTCTCCATTTTTATGAAATTTGAGAGAAGTCACTTGTGGGTGATTTGCAAAGGGTCAAACAAGAATAAACATACTATTTTTTATACAATATCTTTGTCCTGCTCCGCTCCTTTGTGTTATTTAAAAATTGGTGTTTAAGGAGTAAAATGATATGATAGACAGAGTTAGTATCTAATGAAAAGATGTTAATCTTCTTTGAGCATCTTGGCATAATATTAGATTTTCTCTACATGGACAAAGACGGTGCACAGCTGAGAAGAACATCAAATGAATGTCTGTTCTGCTTTTGTTATTGGCTTGCTGGGTGTTTTTTTTTGTTTGTTTTTTTTGTTTTTTTGTTTTTTTAGCATAGCCTTAAGCAGATTTTCATCTAACAGCATCAGGCTCCCAGAAACATCCTTTACTATACAATAGAGACTATTCTGTACTATTTGTTGCTCAGGGCTAATAGGATGAGCTGTTTTGCATTGAATATGTATCATTTGATCTTGCTTTATGTTCCTCTGACCATTTTGTTGCTAAGAGATGATAATTAGGAGAAATCTGTAAGTGAAAACAGCCAAGAAGGTTTAGAACTTAGAGACTAGACTCTCTAGCTAGTGATCACATTGAGTTCTGGGGGAGGGGGACAGAGGTGTCAATGATGGAGACAAATAATTCAACTCGGGCTTCTTAAGAGGAGGCATAATGTCAAATGAACAAACATATTCTCTGACATGTACTCTGGTTCTGACATCTTAGAGCAAATTTCTCAAGTCTGATTTTCTTACCCTCAGTAAGTGTCCAAGACTTGAGTGGTAGATTAATACATGAGAAATAGTAGTTTTGAAATTACTTTTAATTTTAGACATTATTCTACTGAATACTTAAAGTAAGTGCCTCTATCCAGTGAGATGTCCTTGCTATATGTACTATGTGTAGGAGATCTTAGCATTCAAAGTACTCTTACATGAATATACTAGAACAAGGGTATTAGGGCCAGTGACTTTACTGTAGTATCACAGAGATGTAATTTCATTGAGAGGTATGTGGCATGATATGTGGTTTTCCAAGTAGAAAAATCTTCATAAGGATTAAGAGGCATATGTTGCATAAACATGGAGAAGAAAAGTCATATAAATAAGACAAAGAACTGTATAAAAGGATAAGGAATAGAGAGTGACTCAGAAAAACATTAAGAAAATCTATGATATGAGGCTGGAGAGATGTCTTAGCAATTAAGAGTGTTTGCTTCGCTTATAGAACACCCAAATTCAGATGCAAGCATCTCTAATTTGTAGTTCACAACTCCTGGAACTTCAGATCCAGAGGATCTGATGTTGAGCCTTCATAGGCGGCTACATACACATTCACATGCACGTGCACACATGCACATATACATATATACTCACACATGCATACACATATGATTAAAAAAACCAAATCTTTTAAAACTTTAAAACATATATATGTATATACCATATATATGTATGTATGTATATATAAAATTCGTTACTATATCACTATAGTCTCAAAACAGAATAAATACAGTAACTAATACAGGAAACTAGATACCCTAATTTTGCCTAAAGCTTTATACATTAACATTCCTAAAATGTATATCTTAAGTCATTTATTTCTTGTTCTTAAAGCAGAGCCTCACTATATATGTATAGCTAGCCTGGAACTTATTTTATAGAGCAGGCTGTTTTTTGAACTCATAGAGATCAGCCTGTCTCTGCCTTTCAAGTGTTGAAATTAAGAATATGTATTACAATGACTATCCAAACCAAGAGTTTGTATCATTGGGATATCATATCCTGATGAACAGTATTAGTTATTTCCTTCAACAGGAAGAATAGAGGAGTCTCCATGGTGCAGCTTCTATGAGATATTCATCAGTGATGCACTGGACATTCACAAGGATGCATCTGCTTTGGGGTCACTGATACTTCTCTAAGTTACACCTCAGGCAAGATGTGCAAGTAATCACATTAAAAATCATTGATTCACTAGCTTGGAATTTGATAGAATTTTTCCTTTGGTCTATTGTTGGTGAGGATATGACAGAACCAAGGATGAGTCTGGTGGGAACATTTAGATATAGCTGGTTTTGTGTAGCAAGGCAGGCAAGTGAGGCTCCACCATCAGTTTTTGGATCATCCACAGAAGAACTGTCTCTGTATGGTATGTGGCAGTATGACTTTTTGCTACAGTGCTGGGTGTATGGGTTTTCCTGTAGGTAATAAAACATATAACTATGGTTGAACCATCTGCAAGTAGAGTGTCCATTTGGGGAATCTTAGGGTGACTATCTTATTCTGTGCAGTATGCCGGGGCATGCCTACCTCATAAGTAATCTCCCCTGCTTCAGTACTGACTTCTTGAAAGTGGTTGAAGGCCTATAGAACACAAGATCATTGTCACATTATTGAAATGATTGAATGGCCACCACTATGTTTAATAATCCACTAAACTAAGGCCAAGAAAACTTCCAAAAGGTAACTTGCTTTTGTACAGGAAAAATCACAAGAAGAAAATCACATGTGCATATGTCCTTCATTTTTGCTTCTGCATTTGGCTGGAAAAAAATAAGAACAGCAACAGTACATACAAAAAATATTTTACAAGTATCTCTACTTTTGTAAATTTATGCTAGCATAACACAGTCACATGACTATGGAATCTAAGAAAACTCACCATCTATAGCCCACAAACTGGAACATTAGCAAACTACTCAAAACCAGAAATATCAAAGTGTAAACACTGGCCAAAGTCCAAGTTAGAAGGGGAAAAAAATCAATCTATTGTAAGGTTCAAAGACAGGTATAGAATTCCTTGTTTTTCACCCATCAAATCAGTCACTCATTGAGACTGTAGGCAAATTGGGTAATGCTCATCTATACTGTAGAGGGCAATCTACCTTTATCAGCTCACCAATTCACTTCTTCACCTAATCCAGAAACACTATCATAGTCACAGACATACCCAGGAATAATATGCAGCCAAGTATCTGGGGACTACTTATCCCAGTCAAGCTCACACATAAAGTTAATTTCACTCTAGGTTTCAGAAAGTGTTGGTCAATTCTGATTGCAGATTCAGACAACAAAATCCAGATAGTTCAGATTGCCTTGTAATAATAAAAGAAAAATAAGATTTTTGGCCATTATTAAAGAACTAAATTGTCTTCCTTGAATAACTACAGTGTAGTGGGATTATGTTCTGGTACATTATCCCTCCTACTGGTTTAATAAAAAGCTGATTGGCCAGATGGCAGACAGGAAGTGTCAGCAGACTTCCAGACTAAGAAAACTCTGGGAAAGGAAAGAGCAAAGCAGAGAAGCCAAAGAGATGCCAGCAGATGCAGAAGAAAGAAGAGAACCGTGCTCCTTTGAGAAAAGGTACCAAGCTGCATGGCTACACAGCTAAGCATCATGGGCTAGTTTAAGAATTAAGAGTTAGCATGTTACGTGACTGAGCCATAGGCTGATCAGCATACAATTAATACAGGTGTCTGTGTGTTTCTGTGGGACTGCAGGATTGCCGGACTGCAAGTCAGGCCCACAGGTCCAACAGGCTAGAAACCTCATACTATATAACAGTGTCTCCTATTGACTGGAAAATAGTAGAATGTCTGATTCTGTTCAGGGGCTTCCTGAATGAGAAAGGATTAAAAAAAATTGAACTGTCACCTTCTGTACCTTTTGTGACTCTTTGTGTGTGTGTGTGTGTGTGTGTGTGTGTGTGTGTGGTGTGTGTGTGTGTGTTTTCTTGGTTGTGTTATTGTCTTGAAAGAAAAAATAATTGCTAACTTAACAATGAAATGAAGTGGAGGAAAAAAAATCTTATATGTTATATGAGACCAAATTAACCTATTTCATTAAAGATGAACAGTGATAAAATTGACTATAACCCATTCTTAGAGCCCCTGTAAGCTCAATAGGCGGGTTACATTGTGAAAGATTTTTAGTCCTTAAAAGTCCTTTTAATCCTTTTGTCCTTAAAAGACTTATAATGGGTTAATACACGTACACTTGAACCCTTCGAACAAGATAATTAGGATAAGGGACACCAAAAAGAAAGCACAGGGGTTCAAACTAACTCAAAGTTAGGCACTGATGTGTTTAAAACATCTGTTTTGTTTTCACTCTCTGATATACTTCTACCAATTCTTTCCATTCCAGAGTTCTCATTGAGTACTTTGCAACCTTTAAAGCTTTACTTTTAAGCAACACCTTTACTATTGGTTGGAAACCTAGCCAGAGACATCCTGTGACTTCCTGTATAATCAAATGAATAACCATCCCAAGTGCCATCACAGAACTTACATCCAATAATGAATAGTGGTAGAGACAGAAATACTTGGTTGAGCTCTGGGCTGAGCTCCTGGCCCAGCTGAGAGCAGGAGAGAAGAGTCTATATAAGTAAGGAGATAGAGATTATGAGGAAAATTCTCACAGTGATGGCTGGCTGGAGTTCTGGGGAGCTCACTGTATTAAGTACAGCTACTAGGGGAAGCTTCAAGAAAAGGAACTAGTCCCTCCAAGGATAGACAACTGTGCATTGACATGGAAAGTATATGGAGCCTCAATTGGAGAGATCAGATTGTGTTTCTGTGCACAGACTGGCACTTTGGAGCCCATTCCCTCCAGAGGAACACCTAACCCAGTCTTGATATTAGGATGAGGAAATCTGACTTGCCTGGAGTGGATGCTGAGCTAATCTACCTTGGAACTTCTTGCCCTTCTTGTTGAGGGGATGGGAGTATGGGGAGGAGAGAGGCTGAATGCTGACTAGCAGGGGCTAGGAAGGGGAAGGGAGGAGGAGCAAGAGGATACATGGATAAAAAAGACTTTAGTTTATAAATAAAATTTAAAAAAGAAACAGAATTAGAAAACAAACAAAACAAAAAACCTTTACTTTTAGAAGCTAGGCAGGAAAGTACACACCAATAATACCAGCACCTGGGGGATAGAGGCAGGTGGATCATGAGTTTGAAGCCAGTCTGAGGCACACAGGGAGAGCCAGTCTCTAAAAATAAAACAATATAAATTGCACCTATCTTAGTAAAACTATTGTTGTATATCATTTATGCGTCATAGAAAATGTGTCATCAGTTTTTATTTCTTAAGACAAACATAAGTAGAAAAATGCTAACAGCATATCAAGGGAAATGAGATATAAATTTAGATTTTACTACTATATACCCACCGTTAAAATCCCTTGGAATAGTAAGTGCCTTCCACTTTCAAGGTTATATCAGGATGTCAACATCCCTAACAATGTAGGATAAGAGATAAAAGATTCTTGATATACTTATTCACCCATTGAATAATTGTCCAGTGACATTTGAGAAGATATTTTGTAAGGTGACAGAGATACAAAGGATGAGGAGACACAATGTGAGCATTTTAAAATCATGATGAATGGCAAACAAACAAAAAGGTCCAAAGAAGGAAAATGCTAACATAAGCTGGCAGCAGTAAAGGAAAGGGGTGGTGTTTTGCAAGGAAGGGAGCTTCTGAAATGGATTTTGTATAGTAAGCAGGACTTGTGGAAGAATGGAACAAATGCTTAACAGAGAAACAGCCATCTTGCCTAGGAAACTGTGTGACTGGAGCCTGGATAAAGAAGGAGTTCTAACCCTACAGGACAGCTTTAAATACAGGCAAGCAAAGGCAATGCTAACCGAACACAGTAAAGCGGGTGTGTGGAGTGGTGGTGAGTGTGTGTACATAGAAAAATAAATATAAAAGAAAGGACTATGAATTTAAAAGGAATATCTAGAGGTGTCACATGAGTAGTTGAAGAGAAATGATGGGAAAAGAAAAGATGGCAAATATAGTACTCATGAATGTAAATCTCAATATAAATAACTAATAAAAGAATAAAGTTCAAATCAAGTAAATAATATAATGTTGAGGTCTCATGCTATGGGACAGGTAGATGCATGTTTGACTAACTTTTTTAACTTTAATAGATTGAAAATGATGAGAAATATTGAAACAAGAGAATTATATTGTCAACCTTATATATGTCCTTTTCTTACAAAAAAAAAAAATGGATACAGTAGTTGTGAGTCAAAGATGCTGTGCCATAGGCTAGAACACCATCTGGGAAAGCTCTGCAGTAGTGTTAGAAAAAAACAGAAAGGGCCTCATAATATTAAAAGGGACAATGGAAAGCAGAGGTCAGTGTTAGGAACAAAAATATTAAATAACACTTGATAAGATATGACAGAAACCGAGGAAGTAAAATAACTGGCCTATGGAATTAGAATCAGAGATTTATTGTGTCTCTCTTAACTGAAAACTCGTAAGTTAGAAGGAGAGGAGAGCAGAATAGAAGCTTCAGCCCAGACACTGAACATCAAGGTGCCTTCAGTATGAACTTGAAGCAATTGATATCCATGCTTTAGATTCCAATCACATGAAGTGTAGTGGAAGCCTCAATACTAGCAAAGACATAAGAATATTAAAATATTAATATACTACATGAGGCCTGAAAAGAAGAAAAGTATAACCCTCAGACAAGATCATTTTGCAGGTAAATAGAGAAAGGAGACATAAGTGGAAATTAAGAAATGTGAAGAGAGTCAGACTGAGAAACAGAAAATTAAGGATATGTGATGAAAGTTTTGGAGAAATAGGATAGATACTTCAAGCTATTGGATTTGGTGAACAGTGGACTATAGCATCCTTCTGAGCATGGTCTTCATGGGTCCAAACAGATGTGACTTGCTAACAAAGACATTATTAATTAGTCAAATGTAACTTATGCAGTTGAGTGCATACGATATTACTAAAGAGATTTTGGTGCCAGATGAAGGAATTACTATTCTCCATGTGAGAGGTGCCCTCGTGATTTATATGCATTAACTACAGTGACATTAATCCAGATGAAAGAGAAGAAAGTTGGGTTGGCAAACAATGCTACACTGATCTCTACTTGCTTCTCTCTTCTCATTTAACAGCCTTATTAGAGAGTCATTGGGAGAGGATATGCCCTTCTGCCAGCAAGGACCAACAGAGTTGGAATATAAGTGCCTGCAGGCTTAAAAGATAGTTCTTTTGAGTCATAGGACTTCTTTATGGACCATCACCTTGAACACCCACAGCTCTCTCTTGAACTCAGACTGCTCTGATATTTCAGAGTTGGATTATTTGGTAGATGTAATGCAAGAGGCAGTGACCTCTGACTTTCCTCTCACTGTTGAATCCAGATGTGAGGAGTCTCTTCACCTCCATCACCCTTCCAGGGTCACTGCTTTATACTCTTGGACATTGGAGTTGCTTCTATTATTCTGCCCCTTAAGCAGAGTTTATTACAAGAGTTCCCTCAAATGGGCTTTCATTCAGACTCACCTGTCCTTGCTTTTATCTCAACTCTTTCAGTAACTTCTAAAGCTCCTTTTGATCGCCCAGATCCACTCCTGTTCATGACCTGCTTGTTGATCTGTTCAGGAGTGACAAGCTTTCAGCAAAAGGTTTAGATGATGGGGAAAAGGCATGTTAGGGATAAAATACTTGATGAAAGGTGAAAACACACAGACAAAAATAGATTGTTGCTCCGGGATGAAGACCTTCACACATCACTATCCTTTGCAAAATAGAGAAAAAAAATTAGGAGACAGGAAATGCAGAAGTTGAGGTGGAGGGGAAAGTAGGTGATAGAAAATCAACATAGAAGTCAGACAAATCCTTATGATTACTATTCTCCATGTGAGAGGTGCCCTCGTGATTTATATGCATTCGTCAGCGATCTATCAGCTTCCTGACAGCTGGGGAGAGGGGCGCTACATTTCCTTCACCTATGATGGATCTGCTTGATAATATCTCCACCAACTTGCAGCAGCTCAAGTCCCCTATTTCACACATGTATCTACAAAATATATTTTTAAAAGTAAAAACTTCTTTGGCTCTTTAAATTTCCTTTATTTTTTATCTCTCTTACCTCTACCTGTGAAGGCAAAGGAGAAAGACTTTCCTAACTGAGGCTCTGATAGGCTGTCTCATTTCCAAGTCATTTATTTGCATACTTATTTTCTATGTGCTAACTCTGTAATGGCATGCATGCTGTATCTATTAATTGTCATGTCTTGGCACAATTTGATCTGAATTATATCTAAATGCATGTAATGCAATGATGACTCATATTATAATATGGTTCTGCTCCAATGGCAGTATTTGCATAATGCTGGGTGTGATAAGACTATAAAGTAAGGGGCTGGGATTCTGAGTGAGACTTATGGAGAACTGTCTTCTGACTTTACAGCCATGCCTCATACATCAGAATCCTCATCCAAAGTGCCTCATAATTTATTGTAAGCACTTTCTTTCTCCTTACTGCTGGAATGAGATAAAGAGTAAGCCTACATAGCATAGACTTCATTATTTTTACTTTTAGAACTTAGCATATTTTTTATATTTATTTTGTAATGACTTATAAAGTAACTTTTTTCCTAAATAGCTGTGGAAATGCTTTTAATTGCATAGTACATTAGGATTTTAAGTACCCATCACAGGCAGATCCCAAGACTAATTTTATTCTTTCAAAGATATAACAGGGAAGTTTGATTTTTCTCATTCTAGGTGAAATTTTTTTTTTTTGAAATGGAGAACACAGATATGTAGGAAGAATCAAAACAAAAGCAAAATTTGAATTTTCATATGTTTTCTCTAAACTATATGGGGCTGGAGGGAGAATTTGTAGTTCCAACCAATGAGAAAAAAGTGTTGGAAACTCATTAATTTGGCAGTAATATAAGCAGCACTCACTCTCTGGCAAGGCGTCGACCTTGCTCATACAACATGGGAGTTCCAAAGACATACAACACACAGGGTAAACCTCATCTAGCCCAGGAGGAACCCCAGCTGTGCCAGCAGATCTCTGCAAAACACAAAAGCACAGCATGAGCCAACTGTTGGCTTCTATTCTAGCTGCCCTGAAGAAAAGCTATATTTTAGGTTTGCCATTTAGAGAACGCATTCGACTGGACAGAGACTGGGAAACATTGAATGCCTGAGCTACCCAGTCACAAGCACTCAAAATGATCCTTTTACACCATGGTAGTTTGAATGAGATCTGCCCCATTGTCCCTAGTATTGGAATGTTTGATTCCCAGTTGGGAGCCCTGAGTGGGGAGACTTAGGAGGTGTGGCCTTGCTGGAGGAAGTGTGTCACTGGAGATGGGTTTGGAGAGCTTAAAGGCTTGTGCAGTTTGCCCTCTCTCCTTCATATCTGGGGTTCAAGATGAGAATGCTCAGTTATTCCCACTTCCAGCCTTGGAGCTTGCTGCCAAGTTTTTCCTTCCATGATTATAATGGACTCTTAAACCTCTGGAAACATAAGCCCAAAATATACCCTTCCTTCTCTAAAGTGCCTTATTCATGTGCTTTATAACAGCAACTGAAAAATGATTAAGACATCCAGTGTTACATAGATGGCATCAAAGCCTTTTTTATTATTTAAATTGTATTGTTTGTAAGGGTAATGTTGCTAATCAGAAGATATATGCAAGAAAAAACAGAGAGAATAAGTTCTTAAAAGATTTTTGAAATGTTGTCTATCTGTAAACAAGGACTAGGCAAATCATCGTATTCCAAGTTGCTTGGTGTAGCTCAATGATTGAGTTACTGCAGAGGAAATACTCAAGGTTAGAGTTAAAGAGGGGTATTGGAGTAAGAACTGTTAAGCTATTTCCAAGCACACTAAGAACTCTTAATACATAGCACATTAACTAATGAAAAGCATCTAAGTAGGTAGTCATTACCCCTGGGCTGTAGGAGAATAACACTTATACTCTTCAATGATATGGGACTGGGCTAACTTGACCAGATGCTATGCATTTTTTAAAAATGTTCATCATTTTAATCTTAATTTTGTGTATGTTTCTGTGTCTGCATGTGTGTGTGTGTATGTGTGTGTGTGTGTGTGTATGTGTGTGTGCATGAACTTAGGGGCTTGAGGATACCACAGCAATGATACCATGCTGGAGCTGGAGTTACAGGCTATTATGGGCCAGCCAGGGTGGGTGCTAGGAACTGGACTTGGGTCCTCTGCAAGAGCCATGGGTTGACATTAAACATAGGAGCCATCCTTCCAGCTCCTCCTACTTTTGTTCTTAAAGTCAGCCTACAGATCAGACAATAACTGATACATTCAAGCCTATTGGACTTTTGAAAATATATTGATATTGAAACATTATAAGTATATTAGATGTTATAAGAGATGTAGCTCAGAGACTTGGGAGTTTGGGTCCAACCCACTGAAATACAATAACTGCAATAACCTGGATCTTGAGGATGTTTTTAGTTTCCCAGTATGCTTGCTTGATGCTGTTATCTGTTAAGTATGCAATAGCATTGTGTGAAAAAATCAATTAATGTGTATAACTTAAGTAAGAATTACCTTATTGTTAAACTCTAACATCCTCCTCCAACACCAAGAGGCACATCTGGAAGCAGACAAGCTGATGAGGTAAAGGTTTTTGAGGGAAAGGTCAGTAAAAGTCAAGAATCAAGCCCAAAGTTCCTTTTCTAATTTCTGAATTTAATGTTGTAAAATGGTAATGAAGCCAAACCAAAAGGATTAATAATTATACACTTTTTTTGAATTTAGTAGTTATCTAACTGGGTATTTTAAAATTGTGTTTGCATTTTTCTTAGAAATCATTATTCTTAAAATACTGTTGTAAAACTAGACTAAACTGAGTCAGAATAGTCTGGGATATTTTCATGATAGTTTATTCCATCTTCTGCTTGAAATCTTCCTGATTCTACACTTTTAATGTTGGTAATATATAGCATCACTTCCCAGACCAATTATCTTTCCTTCTAGAGTGAAATGATTCTATGATAGTTTTGCTGATTCATTAAGGGCTTTATTTGTAGGATTGAAGTGACAACATGAACAGCATCAAAATAAAGGGTGAACACATTCTTAAAGAGTTCTTTCCAATTCACATCTTGCATCTTTCCACAAGATATATATCACAAAAAAATATTTCCTTAATAAGTGATAAAACCAGTTGCTGGTGAAGAAAAAGGGTTTTTTTTATACACTGTCATTAAAAATGTAAATTAGTCTGCTTATTATGGAAATATATATGGATATGAAGGGGACTAAAAAGCTAAAATGACATCTCCTATATGGCCCAGTCTTGGGTCATTTATATGAAAAGCTTTAAGTCAGGATATCACATAGATATAATAATAACCATGTCTGCTGTAGCGCATTTGCAGTAGTAAGATATGGAGTCTATGTAGATATCTGTCCATAAATAAGTGGATAAAGAAAATGGTATATCTAATTAAATATATAATGGAGCTTGTTCAGCCACAAAGAGTGATGCAATTATGTTGTTGGCGAAGAAATGAATGCAAGTGGAGACTGTCAAATTAAATAATGTAAGCAAGATGCAAAGAGACAAATATCACACATTTTCTCCTCCACCTACATTGCACCCTCTCTGCTGTCTGTGAGTGGTTGAAATGTAATCTCTCAGCTTCCTGCTCTGGCCACCTATTGTCACGCCTCCCATGACATTTTTGAGTCTCTCTATAGCCTCAGCCAAAATAAACGTTTTCTTCCATAAGTCACTTTTGGTCATGGTGTTTCATCACAACAACAAAAATAACTAGTATGAAAGAATAAATAAGTAGTATGATATTTGTTTGCTTTTTAAACATCAAAATAATAATTTAGTTCTAATGTGTGTCTTTGTAATGTATGTGACGTAGGGTGCACAAATGCCACTGTACATATGTAGACGTCTGAGGACAACTTATGTAAAATTAGTTTTCTCTTTCCTTATGTATATAGTTTCAGGGAATTGAACTCCAACCATCAGGCTTAAAGTACAGTGCCTCTGCCCAGTAAGCCATCTGTCTCAGTGACTTCCCCTCAAATTCATTAATATAATATTTAATAGCTTTTAATGTTACTTTGCATAATTTTAATTATTTTCTACTAAATAATGTTAATGACTTATTCTTCAAGAATTATATAACCAATAAAGATTTGATAGTTGTTCCAATAGTAAGTTAAATAGTAATTAAATTCAGGGCATTTATTCTGCAATTCTGAAAGTGTCTACTGAGTAGATATTGTTTACAATGCTAAATCACCTAGGCTCATTAGTTATAAGGTCACCGTCTTTAGTAAGCATATGACTGGATTTCAAATATTGAGAATGAGGATTTTGTAAGTAAAACTCAATGAAAAAGATGGGCTACTGGCTTAAAAAGCTTTCCTAGAAATGTCCTATGGCCTCAGATTCTAGCCACAAATCCCTAAGTGTAAGGACAGTCTAGTATCTAACCCTCTCTATTTTGGATTCAATTATTCTTCTTTCTCTTCTCTCTTTTTTCTTTTCCTTCCTTCCTTCCTTCTTTTCTGTCTGTCTTTTTTTGGATACAGCCCTTCTAAATCTCAAAATTATTTTCAATGTCATGAGCTCATTGATAAAGCATTCCATTAAATTATGGAATACATAAAAGATACAGATATTAAAGTAGTCTCCACAATTTCTGTTTTAATCTCGGCTGGTTTGGAAGATAAGGTCATTATGTATACTTTCTGAACTTCAATATTGCCCTGTATGCAAAGAGCCTTTAAATGGCATTAATTCATTGTAATCATAATATGATGTCACAGATTCAGTGTCTTAATTCACTCTGCATCCCTGCCTAACGCAGGGTTATGTCAACCTTGCTCCTAGATGCAAACACATGATACTTGTTGTCAAGTCACAGAATGATGGATATGGTTACCCAGTAACTGTTTCCTTTAATGGACATAGAGTTATACAAAGTAAGATTAAAAGGTGGGCTATTAGTATCTTTTTCATATGCGTAAAGTTTATAATTTAAATTGTTATCACCATAGATCAGGATTTTTTAAATTAAAAGATAAATTGGTTCTAAAGGATATTTGCACAGTTTTCATTAAGAAAAATTGTCATATTGTGGAAGGATTGTTTTCTAGTTTATAAAGACTACATTTACTTAGGATCTTTTGACTACATAAAATGAAGCTTTAAAGATTCATATATGTATATATATAAATTCATATATATGAAACATTCATATATAGAACAAAATAGTCTCATACATATATATGTGTGTGTGTGTGTGTATATATATATATATATATATATTCCTTTGTTTTTGTTTTTCAAATAGTTGGGTGAGCCAGTCAAATATGTGGCAGTATTTTAATTCACCTTTCACTTGTTTGCAAGTAAGAGATACATTTGAAAAGTAAAGAAAAATAAAGCCCAAACTAAAAGTAAGATGTTATGCAGAATGTCATGACAAAGCTTCACATAATGCATTGTTGCAGTCAGTGCATTTTTATGAGTCTGGCAGTTCTGCTGAAATAATCAACTGCTTCTTTAGGAAGGATAGATCAGAATACTTTCCAAAGATAATTTGGAATAATGATGTGTGTGATTTTTAACTTTTCCATGGAGAAAAATTGCTAAAATGCCAAAGGAATCTAAAGACCTGACAAAGCATTTCTACATTATGCTGATAAGAAAACTGGCCCAATTTGTGGATTGTGTAGGGCTTGGAATGGGGGCATGGAACGGAGCTGCCATATGACCTTTGTTTGCCTTTGTGAACAGGCTAATTAATATGGAAAGCATTTCCAAAGTTCTATTATTCTAGACTTCTTTGGGAAATGTCCAGATGAATAATACAAAGTATTGTATTTATTAAATTGATAAAAATATTTATACATATAAAATGTATAGGATTCATTCCATTTACTTATTGCTTATTTAAAAAATTTAACCTGAAATATATCACTTCTCCTTTTCTTCCCTTCAAACTCTCCTACATCCCTTTCTACCAGTTCTTCATAAATCTCCAAGTCCATTTCAAATTAACAATTTTTTGGTTTTTATTATTTCATATATACAAATCCATGAATAAATAGATACAATATTCTGAGTCATTTTAGTGGGACATGGATTACATCAATTTAGTACCAGACATTTATACTGGATAACCAATTAAAGGTTCTTCTCTGGAAGAGCTAATTTACATTATTTCAGCTATCATTATATGCATTATAGTTCTTTATCTTGGTTTGGGATCAGTGAGATTCCCCACTTCTGTGTTAGCAGGTCTATTGATAATGTCATTGTTCAAATTTTGCTTAGGAAGAAGATTGTTGAAGTATTATACATAGGCTGTCATAGGGGTAGCTTCCTTTTCATATGGGGCAGCTTTCCTTGTTATTGCCAGAAGACTCAATCTCACAGCAGACATCCTGGTCTTCTGGCTCTTACATTCTTTCTGCCCTCTCTTTCACAATGTTTTCCTAGCATTAGGTGCAAAATTTTTGTGTAGATATATCATTTTAGCTGGGATCACCACATTCTATTTATCTTTGTAATATGATAAACATGCTATGGTCATTTTGGGTACTAAGGGACAGAGTACTTCCCTGTGATATAGTAATAAGTCTTTTTACTGCTGTTTTGAATTATACATATGACAAAAGTACAAGGGACATGTGCTTCCAGATTGAAAATACATTTACACAGGTTCATTTTCATCCCCTCAAACATAGAAGAACACAAAAATCAATCTCTACCTTCTATAATTCTATTAATGTGCAGAAAACATGCTATCATTTAATTCTAAATCACCCTAAATTGAAAAGTGCTTTTGATGTTACTCTGAGCAAGGAAGTGATGCCAAAGAAGTAGCAAAAGGAAGTCTGGAAGGAATCAGCAGTCAGGTCCATAAAATAAGAATCATGCTCCTTGTAGAGTAGTCATAAATTACCAAACATGTGTAATTATACCCAACAGTATCTGTGTAGCTGAGAAACACATCCTGGGAGAGGGAAATAAAATCTAGTATCTAAAATGATCTGTGTTTGTGGAAACAAACAAGAAAAGAAGAAACAAAAGATGTGTTCATCTTAGCATCCAATGTGTCCAGTTCTCACCCAATATGTAAGTTTCACTTACAAAAACAGATGATTTAACTAAATGTAATAGGAGAGTAAGGGCTTAGCACTGTAGCTGGGGTATATAAAGACTGATGTATTAAAGACTGAACTTTTATTTTCATTATATGAGATGTGGTTTGACCTTTAGAGCCAGGTTTGGACAGCCTGCAGATTCTTCATGCTTCATTCCTATGCATGGGTGTGGACAGTTTATGTTTCCAGCTTGGAGAAAACTTGTATATGATTTGGCTTAGAAAATAGAGAGGAATATGTTGCTTTAATTGTTCTCTTGTCAAGGTGCTGGAAATGTCTGCTCTTTTGTGCTCCAGAGTGTTGAGCAACTGGTTCTGTACCTGTGAATAAGACTTGGGTTCCTCTTCCTATGTAGAGCAGACATACATCTTGCCATAGGGAAATAGGGAGAAAGTGTTTTGTTTTGCTTTGCTTTTCCTTCCTAGCCCAATTTTTTAAACATAAAATTTAAAAGAGTATTATATCCTCCCTCTCTCTCTCTCTCTCTCTCTCTCTCTCTCTCTCTCTCTCTCTTTCTCTCTCTCTTTCTCTCCCCCTCCCTCCCCCTTCTCTCTCTCATACACACACCTTGCCATTTATATTAGTATTTATCTTTTATCTTCTTTAAAATATGAGTACAAATCTGATTTCTTTATCTCCTATGAAAGATTGCTTTATTTAATATGGCCAGAACTGTTGATAGCACACTATCTCACCACCAAGCATTTGTTTGCTCTCAGCAGGTGAAATCAAACCTAAACAAGATGTTTGCTTTGATTTTTCTTGATACTACATCTGCCCATTCATGCTTGAACTTCCTCCTCTCTCTCTCTCTCTCTCTCTCTCTCTCTCTCTCTCTCTCTCTCTCTCACACACACACACACACACACACACACACACAGAGAGAGAGAGAGAGAGAGAGAGAGAGAGAGAGAGAGAGAGAGAGAGAGAGAGACTTAATTCCAGACCACGAGTATTTCAGGGTCACAAGTGAATTCTGAAATCGAGTCTAATTTTTAATATGGAGGATTGCTCCCAGGACTGTAGGTCATGCTTATAAACCCAGTTTGAAATGCAAGGAAAGTACCACAGTGTCAGTTGTGTCATTCTCAGAATACACAAGCAGATGGAGTTTTGACCTTTTCCTAAACATAAACATAATCTAGTGGGAAGTCCATCATCGTTTAACTTCAGTGGGTTGTATAACTCACATTCCAGTTGTTTATTGCTGAATCGAAACTAATATAATAACATTCACACACTCAGTGGTTATTAGGTCTTAAAGGAAATGATGAAAATACTTAGCACTTCCAGAAATATTATTATGGTGATTTATCATGTCGGTAATTATTTGTCTTGATGGGTCCTATTGAGTCCTGTCATGCATAGTATGATAACAAACAGAAGCAGTGAGGCTCTAACAGGATTATTCTTCTTTTTTAGATGTGTGGTCGAAGACAAAAACTCCAAAGTGGCCTGGTTGAACCGCTCTGGCATCATCTTCGCTGGACATGACAAGTGGTCTCTGGATCCTCGGGTTGAGCTTGAGAAACGCCATTCTCTGGAATACAGCCTCCGAATCCAGAAGGTGGATGTTTATGATGAAGGATCCTACACATGCTCCGTTCAGACACAGCATGAGCCCAAGACCTCCCAAGTTTACTTGATTGTGCAAGGTAAGAGCAGAACAAGAGGATGAGCCATGGAGATTATGATTAGAAAGATGTTCAGTTCTTTCTGAAAAAAAAAATGTGCTACAGTATATATTTTTCTACTAGATGATTGATTTAAATGAAAGAACTGACAAGACCCATGTGCCAATCACTGGTGGTATTTTTTTTTTTCCTAGCTTTGATTAAGAAATCATCCAGCAAAGCCAGAGCTATCTTAACATAAGTGTATACAATGTTTAAATTCTTACAACATTTTTTAATACTTTGTAGAATTTAAGAAAACTTTAAAAAGTAATCTATCTTAGCTCTAAAAATTGTTATTATTTGTTTAAGTACTAGTAAAATATTTTTAGAAAAATAAAATTCCTAGGAGCCTTGATGCCTTCCCACCTGGCTGCCTTTCCTTAAGGCTTGTATTTTTAGTTAATAAGTTATTGTAAGACAGACTAATGATCAGGTTCTGTGTCATCATAGAGAAAAATTGTTTCTAGATCAGAGTTTCCCTGGGGCACCTCTGAATCATGGTTTTCTAGGTTTAAAAATCTTAAATAACATAGACATACACCCATAAATGGTGGCTTCTTTGGGCCTCCCTTTCCTGTGAAAAAAAGGCTGATTACTTACACAATTTCATTACAAGCAAATTTAAAACTCCAGCGGTTTAAACCTATCTATCATTAAAGATCTGTCTGAGCACTGACAAATAAGAAAAGTTGTATTTTCATATTTTTGATTTATATTTTTATGAAAATCAAACAAGGCCTTAGGGTTCCTGTCAGTATTCCAAATGCAGTCAGTGGTGTGGCAAAGTTAGGTTGTAGCTACTACTAATGTCTAGGAAACTGGTTATTGCGGCATTTAAAATATTGTTTTCCCAGATATTCTCAATAATAACCTAAAACTGAGATAAAGTCTGTATCAGAGTCCACATGATACAAAGGTGCTTCAATCACAACACTTCCATGATGGTCCATATGTAATGGCTGACAGCTTCATTTTATTTCTTGGAAAAGGCATTTCTAAGATTAACAAAATTCCAAATATGAGCATGTTTCCTTGAAGATTAGTAGTGAGTTCTTGAGCCAGAGAACAAGACACACAAGGGTTGGAAATTAAGGATATTCATTTAGTGTGTAAATATATCTAGAGATATATGAATATGTTAATTTGTTACTTTTCTAACTCTTATAAAGTTCAAACACTGACAGACAGACCAACAGACAGACACACATGTACACATTCATACTCACGCATGCATACCTCTCTAAAAATACAGAATTTCTACTTGATTCAATGACATAGGAAAAAATAGACTATTAATACTAAAGGATCGTTAGAACAGATTTTTCCTAATGGCCAATCATGGTTTTACCTACATGTTTCTGTATAGTAGATCATTCAAAAAATGCTTGATCATAACATTACAATATAATTTGAGTAACTTTCCTACCTTTATTATCATTAGAAAGTTCCTAGAGACCAAAAGAGGTATTCCGTATAGTTACAGTTGACAATTTGAGCATTAGAAGGCTTGGTTTCAAAATAAAGGAACAGAATTTTTCAGTGCAAGTTACAAGCTCAAAATCTCCAGGGAGGTTGTGCAGTAGTTGAGTGACAAGCAAATACTGAATGGAATCAGATTTGGGAACATTTCCATTGGGTTAAAATATATTTTGTCATGACCTTAAGAATAACAATTTTAAAGATTTATTTTTACTCTTAATTCCTTATCACCAAATCTTCAATGTTCCCTTCCCCGACCCATTTGTCTGTGTTACTCTTAAGTTACAATCAATAAGAAACATTTTAGAACCAAAACTCAGTGCAAATAAAATTAAGCTTGATTTAGTGTTAAGAAAGAGAAAAGAGCAGTTAATGGGCAAGTACTGTGTATTCACTGTCTCATGTAATTTGAATATTACCAGTAAGTAGACATGAATAACTTTATTATGAGTAAAAGCTTAAATTCAATGTCAACAGCAAACCTGCCCAAGGCTTCCTGTTGCCTTATAATAGGGTTTGAAGTATATTTATGTTTGCTCCAAGTATTATCATATTTGTACCTTAACTACATCACCTTGAAACAATAGAGAAAAAAAAAAACCTGTACTTAAATAGAAGGAGAGGGGGCATTGTTTCTTTCTTGAGTCTGAATCATGGAGAGGGATTTCTGGAGGATCCTAAGCATCCTTTACATTGTTTCCTAAAGCTATAGAGATAGAGTAAATATTGTTTCCACCATTAATAGTCAGATAATTTATTAAAGTCAGATTTATTTATTAAAATAGATGATTAGTTAAAATTTCCCCAACATTTCTGGTTTGGAAGATCTGGGTAATGTCTAGAAAAAAATAAATTTATAAATCACCATTTGATGCTCAGTTTCCCAGTGTAGTCCAGCAACATAAAGAACAAGTATCCCTCCAAAATCATATAAGAATCTGTGAAAGGAAGCAATAATGATGCATGGATTCAGCTAACTTCAGATGGCTGTGTCTGCACATATCCCAGAGAGTAATCCTGAACAGGAGACAGGCAAATCAATGCTGAGTGCCATAGCCCTTCTAGGATCTTGAAGGGTACCTATATACAGAACCCTAGAGAGATAGTTGGTCTTCCTGAACTGTCTTCTTTCAGGTATCAAAACAATTGTGATACACTGTTGGACTCTTCAAAACTTTCACCTTTATTTATGTGATAGTGTTCATAATGTCTTACTTATCTACTATATATTATTTTTTTTACTAGAAACCATTTATTGGCTATCTACCTACCTACCTATCTAATCTATTTCTTTGATTTTCACACATTCTTAGCATACTAGTGTCTTTTCAATATTTTCAGCACATTCTCTCTTGATCTTTTAATTATTTCTCACAAAAAGAATTTTTTTTAGTTTATGAAGATCATTGCATATAAAATATCCTGTGTTGAAAAAGTATTATATGTGGTTCAATAAACTATCTTTGCCTAAGTGACAGCTATACAGAGCTTCCTTATATGGTACACAGGATATAAAGTCTTGCCTCAGCAAAGGCATAAGTTAGCACTGACCTTTGAGGTCACTTGCGATTATTTGCTAATATATATTCTCTCTAAGGGAGTGAAGGCTACCCAAATTTCAACATGCATTTTGCTTAATAAATGCAGGAACCCCTATGTAAAGCCTAATATTTGGTTTCTGTGCCTGATACTTTATAAAGTCCAGGATCAAAGATTAAGAACACACAATTTTTAATATCAATAAAATAAGAAAGTAAATATTAATAAAATCTTTTCTGCTACTAATGTATGCATTTTTGTCTCTGAAGATTACTCTTCTATGGTTTCTTAGTCTTTAGAACATGCCTCCAAATGAAAGTGCATGTGCTAAGGCAATGTAATTAATCTAGTTCTGACTATTGCACTGTTTGCAGTAACTCAACTCTTCAGTGTGTCAAAGTGCTCTTGCCTGAGAGTCACATCCAGAACAATGGAATCAGAATCTCTGGGTGGGGGGGATCAACAACTTGCAAATTCGTTATCATTGCTAGTCATTCAGATGCTCACAAATCAAGAACCACCATTCGGTGGTTCTAAGCAATGGCAGAGATTTACTGCCTACTGTCATTTCATTTTCCTGTGTGACACATCAAATTATGTCTGAAGATTTGCAGAATCAGTACCAGAGAATTGTAATAGAAAAAAAAAAAACTAAAAATAAAACAGTATAAATGATGGATTGAGGTGTTTTAACTATGAGAACAATAGCTTCAAAAATGGGCTATTTGTTTAGAAATCCCATGTGTTTTTGGGTATAAAGAAATAATGACAAAATATTTTAAAATGTCAATGTTATTTTTAAATTCCAATTTACCATACATTATAACTACCATTTGATTTTCAATTTATGTACTTGCACTGCATGATTCTTAGATTGATATCAATGCCAGAGTGGCTATTTCCATGTTCATTTTTTTATTTCTTTTATGCTATTCTATTTTAGTTAACATTTAAAAATAAACACTCTAATCTGAAAATACTAAAACTGAATATTCTTAATAAAACAGTTTTGAGTGTTAAAGTGTTTTCAAATAGATAAATAAATTTCATTATAATATAAATTAGAATTAAAAATTTTTTTTGACACTATGATTCAAATCACACCCATGCAGGTGAGAATATATACACTGTTGGCAGGGAGTTTATTGCATAATTGCCTCAATTAAAGTAATATTGTTGTGAAAAATATTGAGAGTGAAGCACATTCTAAGACCAAAATGTTTGATTTCCTACCCCTGCTGATAAAAAGCCACATTTTCCTTACTCATAAATTCTAGAGTACTCATGTGAACTTAGAAAAGAAATTCTAAATCATTGCTTTTCTTATGAACAATACTCTGAGACTCATTTCTAGGCTTTAAATTTTAAGGCACCTATCTGCCTTACAGTTGGTTCTTTTAAACATCCCTACTGCTGATCTAAACCCATTACAGAACTTTGAGAAGGTACTGCCTTTTTCTCTGTCTCTTTCTTCTGTCTTCTTTTGTTACTTCTTTCTTCCTGCCCATCTCCCATCCTTCCTCTCTTCCTTAGTAAGCATTAGGCTGCACCAATAATCTTTTCAAATTATGATCATGACTTATTCAACTTCAGACAAGTTTCACTCATGAACCGCAATTAAATTTAGCCTATTGCTCTTCTGATTTTTACAGAATTTTAGTAAAACAGACTTTGAGATATTTATTGATTTGATTGCTTGTATGGTTGATGCTATTTTTTATTGGGAATTTTAATGATTCAATGTAATAATCATTTGTGTTCTGTATACTAAAGCTGACTAATTTTCTGACTTTTTATTTTAACTGTGTGTGTGTGTGTGTGTGTGTGTGTGTGTGTGCATGCGTGTGTGTGGTTTTTCTCTAGACATGACTTTTCTGTGTAATTATGATTTTCCTAGAATGTACTCTATAGAACAGGATGAACTTGAATTCACAGAGTTCGTCCTGGGTCTTACAGCACCAAGTAAGACAATAGGCTCATAGTGGTGTTAGTAAGTCATTATCCAAGTCAATAAGCAGGCAGCTAATGTACAGGAGAAAAGTACAAGAAGGTGGAAGAAAGCTATTGGGGCTATTATTTCAAGTAGTTTTCATTCAGTATTTCTTGTAGAAAGAACTTTTAACTTTAAGGAAGGGGTTTTTTAACCAGGTCAGTCCACTCTGCTTACATTCATTCAGTATCTTCAAGCCTCCTACATTTATCTGAAGTGACCCTATTTCTTATTAAGCTAGATAAACATTTTATATCTACATACTAATTCTTCTTGAAAATAAGAGACAATAAGTTACAACAATAGTGGAAAGAAAGCTGTCTCTGCAAGGATTCTTAAAATTCATATGAAGAAGTTTCCTTAAAAAATAAAAACAAAACCAGTATATATACATATTTATTGCACTCTTGCACATCAGATGCTGTACATAGTTTAACATGTCCTCTGTAAAGCCTAGAAGGGAGGTTTTTTGTTTTTGTTTTGTTTTTTTGACCTTTTTTAGGTAACTGCAGTGCTTTCTTGGGGAAATGACATTGCAAAACTATTTTTATGTTGGCTTTGGGCTGTATTTGTGCACTAAATCTTTAGTTTAGAAACTTTAATTTTTTAAAAAATAATTAATTTGCATCTACATTAAAATCTTAATAAAAAAACAACAAAAACAAAAAAAGAACATTGAAGCCAACATTTTACATTCACATATCCATATATAAAAACTAAAAATGCTTATGTGCACATAAGCTCAGTAAATAGAGGTGATTTCATTGAACCAGTTTGTATTCAAAGGATGATATTTCCTTTGAATAATCTTCTAAATGACAGAAGGGATCTTTAAAAATTGTTCTTGTCCTGTGTTTGTTTAACTGTGTTTGTTTGAATATACAAAACTCAACAAATCTCTTTCCTTTCTTTAACTAAAAATCTAAGAAGCAGAACATAGTATACTCAGAAAGTCACTCAGCTTGGATCAGAACCAATGTGAGCAGGGCCTCAAGATGGTCAGCATCAGTGAAGAGCTCAGCATCCTTGTAAGAAACTATCTTAGTGACAAGTCCACTTTGTTTAGACACAAACTCATGAGAATTTATTGAGGAAATCAACAAATAAGTACAATGACACCCAATTAAGGGAAAAGAGAGATGTGACATTGAGAACAATGAAATGAAGACAGTGGTTCCTAAACTATTAGAATACTTAGTATTTATTTGTGACTTTGAGATGGATACAAAGAGTAGAGACAGAGATAAAGGGGAGGCCATAGAGCATTAACACACCAGTACCAATGACCATTACCAGTATCTAGCATCTAGCTGTTGCTTTGAAAGTATTATTATCCGCTACAAGAGTCATGGGTTGCTTAGAGGATAAGATGATCAGGATGGGTTAGGGAAGCAACAGTATGAGCCTGGAACATCTTGTGAACAACAAAGTCAGAAAATATTAAAAGAATAAAAATGCACGTGAACAATCCAGAAGGCAGCTTGATTGGGACTTCTATCAGCCAAGTCTAGGATGATTTGAGTTCCAAAATAAATGATTTCAGATTTTAAAATACCAATGATAGTTAATAACTAAAGATTTATAAATTACCTTTTTATAATGTTGACTAATAAGTAATGAATGTCAAAGTAATGTTGGGATGTGATAAGTATCATTTGGAAATCTTTACAGAAATAATTAATTCAGGCACAAAAATATCAAGGATTCTAAAACTGGAAGGAGAATGTTAAAGAATAAACATTTTACACAGTCTCAAAATAGCTACCCACAAACTGTTATATATGGAAGGATAAAAGAATAAAATTGAAAACCAGCTAATATGTTAAACAAGTTATCAAAGTGATTAGTACCAGAAGTAATACAAATTGATGTCATGTGCCAGAAGACAGGAGGAAGGCAATGAGCATAAAATAGCCTCACTTTGTGTTAATGCTTCCAAACTGCAAGTCTAAGTAGAATACATTAAGCAAATTCTATAGCAAGAATGAAGGACCCCCTTTTTTTAAATCACCTCCTCCCAAATAACAATCCTAAGATTTCTTATTAATCATAAAAACTTGGCCTTAACTTAGACTTATTCTGTTGTGTTTATTGTTACCTGTCCTTTTCCTGCCTCATTATTGGCTGTTCAGCTCTTTATTAAACCAACCAGAAGGTGCCTTGGCAGAGACACATCTTCACAGTGTATTAAAAGATTATCATACAACAGTAGAGATGTGACAGCTACATTTGGTGAAAAAGAATAAAAACAGGAAATTGATAAAACTTGATTGGAGTTGGGGTGTGTGCAATCTCTTTGTGTAGATCTTATATATTTTTTTAAAAAATCAAATTATTGTAAAATTCAAGAAAATATTAGTTAAGGCAAGGATTCTAAGACTGCTAAATAAAATAAAAACTTGTGCTAATATAAAGCACAGTGCAATAAAACTTATAACATTAACAATGGAGAAAATGAGATAATATGAATTATTAACAAAATACATGTGATATTATTCAACTTACTAATTCTGTTCCTTCTCAAAAATTTGGAGAGTTAAGTGTAGAGAACACAGACTTTCAATTTATAAAACAACACATGGAAATTACCAAACTGAAAGCTATTCAAACTTACTAATAATCAAAGACATGCAAAGAAGAACAGAAAAACATGTTTTCTATGCTGGTGACACTAAAAAAGAGTTAACAAAATGAGCATAGACAGAAATGGCAAGAGACTGGGGAAAGTGACACATTTACATCTCCCTGTTGAGAGTGTAAATTAGTGGAAACTTTCCTAGGGTAAAGCAGACACGTCTATCAAAGTTTTAAAATACATTTCTACCACTTGACCCAGTAATTCTACTTCTCCTAATGTGGGGAAGGAAAACCATATGTCACGAAAATCAGGATTTCTGTACAAAGTGGTCATCACAGATGTGGTCACTAAAATTGTTTTTAAAATTATGGGAGATGCTCTATATATTCAGAATAACGAATTGATGAATGTCATTGGGGTTATTTTGTAGGAAATACTATCAATATGGACATAATGAAGTTTACTCATGTTTCATACCTTATATTCTTGGAAATGACCCTCTTGGTCAGTATTATCGGAATACAGAAATTATCACACAATGTAAAATATGAAATAAACTGGTTATCCTCAAAACTTAGGTATGATTGACTCCTAAGATTTCAGAATCATTAATTGACATGATTAACAGGAAAAATTCCCTTTAAAGAGAATGAAGTGAAAAAATCCACGGCATTCACACACAGTAGTGGGTTTCCATGGGAATGGTCTCATCATAAAAGCTTTGCTGTGGCCTGGAGCCAGGGCCAGGTTGGTGTGGTGAGAGCTATGGCATCTCTACTTCAAACTCAGCAGCACCTATACCCTTCTGTGATGTGTGATCTTAGTTCTACCCAGTAATGTGAGCTGAGTTGACTTCCTATCTACACAAACATCACACAGCCAATGAGATTTTATTTTCTTCCAAACAAAAGCTTGAATCTACATAGCTCAACAGCCATTTTTTATTACAATTTTGGAAGTAAAAAGGTTATTAAATAATTAAAATATTTTCCATATGTGGAAAGTGGTAGTTTCTTTAAAATTACCTTAATAATCTGAATTTTGAAAACTCAGATAAGAAAGTTCTCATATCTTATATACACATATATCCATAATAGAAATGAAAATATAGAATAAATTCTAAGGTGATGCTTATAAAATAGCTTTTGTAATACTGTCTTTATTAAGTAAAACTTCATATTATCCAGTTTCTAAGATATATGTACTATAACTCAAAAATATCCAAATGAAACTGTTCAAATAATAAATTCATGCGTTTTGAAAAGAAAGCCTTTCAGAAAAAAAATTCAAAGATAAATTTTCTTTGGGACCCTTTTCTCATTTTCTGTCTTTTTGTTTTTCTTCTTCTGTTATCCATCCTTCTCTCACAAATTATTTACAGTCTTTCCCTTTTTCCTTGGAGAAAACAAATGTAAAATCATCTGTTCCAATGTGCTTAAGTTAACAATTAAAGCCTGAAGGTATTAAAGCATGCTTCATTTCAAAGGAGAGATAGTAAGATAGTGTTGTGCATGCACATGTACATACTCTCTGCAAAGTTTTGGGCAGGAGTAAAGAAGAAGACAGGGTTTCTATATTGTTAAGGTTGTGTCATTCTCAGCTCCAGTAAAATTACAGAGTGAGAAATCACTGCATAAGATTTCTTATTTTACTAAATATCAAAATATAATCAAGACATTAGGGACATCTCCTTAATCATGTGTAGGCTTTAACTGCCTGTCTTTAGCCTAAGGTCTGTCTATCAGTGGCTCCTTTAGTGAAACCTAAGGTCAAGCTTATCTACTGCTATTCTGTTTTGCTTTTTTTATATATTATCTGTGAAGGATTCCTGCATTACTCTTTCATTTATAATCTAGACTATAAAATGTTGACAGGAAATGGGACCCTATAACACATCACTGAGTACTCTAGTCAAGACAACCACAGTTAAAACTCCTTAGTTTCTGTAACTCTCCTCATTCATTCTTTGAAGATGTCCAGTAGCCTGAAACATCCTTTCTCAGCCCTTCTCACATTCTTTACTTTCTTTTCTCCCATATTCCTTATTTGTAATCTTCCCTGTTTTAATAAGCCTATCTTCTAGATCATTCTCTTTGACTTCTTTGAGCACAGTTAATAACTTCCCCTTCCTCGGAACCTCTTGCCCCTTTGTTTCTGAGATTATCCTCTATTCTAATGCTGCCTTGACCTCTCCCAGTAGGTCAACTGACTGTAGATGTGTAACCTTCAGTGTCTGTATTGCTTTCTTTCCTGATTTTGCTCATTGATGACATTATCACTAACTGTATCATCTCTCTCCATTGTCTTGCATCCTTACTCCTGTTTTTCTGAATGCTAGACTACACTAACATAGAAGCATACTAAATCCATCCGCCACTTAATTATTGATTGAGCTGAAGTCAAAAGCCACACTTGCTTTTAAGCATCGCCTTTCTTTCTCTTTCATATTCTTATTTCTAATATTGATATGACATTCTCCTGAAAACAGGGGTATTTCTAAGTTCTCCATTTCATCTATCTGTCTTATAATCAGTGAACATATTTTTTTTTTTTTTGTAAACCATGCTTTCTTACCTTCTCTAGTTTATGTCTTTATTCTTTTTGTTAAGGCAAGTTGTCATGTATCCCCCAGGCTGTCCTTATACTTTCTATTCAGCTAAGGTGATCTTGAACCCCTGACCCTCATTCTCCACCTCCTGGGAGCTATAATTCTAAGCATCAGAATAATGCTCAGCTTATGTGGTTATGCAGACTAGGCAATCATCTTACCAAGTAAACCACATACTCAGCCTAGGTATGCCTTCTTTTTATTCTGAAACATCCTGTACACAGTTACTAGGTATTTGTGAAATATAGCTATGATTATCAGGATTCTTTGTCTTGAATCTTTTGAATGTTCACATAGCGATAGAGTAATGAGACTCCCAGTGATCCCCTCCACCAACATATTACTTCTACTTTCCTTCCTACATATGTGCATACATCAGATCCCATATAAAGAAATGCCCTCCCCCCAGTGTGAAAATAGAGCTAGCCAGCCATGGAGTGTGAAAAACTAGAGCCTGGCAGAATGTGAATGTGTAGAAAGGACCTGGCAGTGAGCAGGCACATGGGTACAGGACAGATGAGAAGAGAGGGATGCCAAACTATGCAGATCTTAGCTGCATGCTAAGAATTTGTTTCCAATTGCTTTTATTTTCTCCCAAGTATGTGGTGATTCAAACTGTGATAAAAATTGACTGAAGGTTTTACACAGAGAATAACATAGGTTCCTACTGGAACATTATATAAATTAATTTTATTTTGATTAACATGCATTAATAATACACACTAATGAGTTCAGTGATATTTCAAAACATGCGTGAAGCATGTTGTGATACAATTCAACCTCTTTTTGGCCAAACTCCTTTCCTTCACACTTTTCTCAACCTCCAGAAATCGTCTACATTCAGGCTAACTTAATTTAGCTTCTACACATGAAAAACTATGTGGAAAAAAAAAAGAAACATTTTTATATACATAGTTGATGAGATTGTAAATTAGACCAGCCATTATGGAGAACACTATGAAGGTCTTCAAAATACTAAAAACAGAAATGCCATACAAAACAGCAATTTCTCCTCTGGATATATATCCAAAAGAATTAAGGTCAGCATGACAAAGACATGCTTTCACATTCATGTTTATTGTAGCACTACTCATAACTGCTGGACTTCAGAATCAGTCTAGGTAATCCACAGATGAGTAAATAAAGAAACTGTGTCCTTTACAAACAATGACATATTACTCATCTATAACAACAGGATTCAGTGGAATTTTAGGTACCACATGACATGCTTTTTGTAAAGTAGCATCTCCCCCATGGTTTCCTTATGCTTATTGCCTAAAATCAAGTTTTTCCTTTTCTAAAACTAAAAGTACATTTAACTCTCTTAAAAGATGTTAATCTCTACTGTAGGAAGTATAGTCAATTTTTTTAAGGGATTCAGCCTCCAAGATACTACCCATGCTTGTAGACTGTCTTTTACCAATGCATAGAAAAGCAGCACTAAGAAGACTTAGTGGATGTTTTAAAAGGGCACATGAAATTTGCAGGAAGAAATAGTGGAAAAGGCAGAGAAGAAGTATAAATTAGGAAATGGAAAATAGAATTGTATAAAACATATTATAATGTGTGTAAAATTCTCAATCAGAAACACCCTGGACTGACTCCTCAGATCCCACTCCCCCTAGAGGAACACCTGACTCAGTCTTGAGGTTGTGGGGAAAAAACTGGATCTGCCAGGAGTAGAGACTGAACTAAGCAATATTGGGACAGTGGGACCATGGGACTGCCTGCTGCCTGCCCAGGGAGGGGATGGGGAGGTGTAGAGAAGAGAGAATGACCTGATGTGGAGGGAGGGGGAAGGAACCTTGAATAAGGATATACAAGGATAGAAAGTGTGACTTCTTTGTTCATAATAATAATAATAATAATAATAATAATAAAATAAAATAAATATGCTTTTAACTGAATCATATATTAAATGGCCAAAAGTTGTGTACAGTAACATTGAATGTGTCCTTGGAAATAAATAAGCATTAAGCTGATAAAATAAATTAAAAATAAAAATAAAAATATTTACTTTTTTAAAATCTAAAGATATTTTGGGAGCTAAAGAAATGGCTCAATGGGTAGAATGCTTCATACAAAAGCATAAGGACCTGAGTTTGGTTTCCTAAAATCCCTAACATGTATTAGCACCTGTAACTTCAATATTGAGGTGGGAGGGGCAGAGAAATGCAGATTCTGGGGGCTTGCTCACCCATCAGTCTTGCTAAAGCTGTGAGTTCCAGGTTCAGTGAGACTGTATTTCAGAAAATAAGATGGAGAGCAATAATAAAAAAAAAGATACCAGAGCTGGATGGTGGTGCATGCTTTTAATCCCAGCATTTGGTAGGCGGAAGCAACCAGATCTCTTGAGTTCAAGTCCAGCCTGATCTTCAGTGTAATTTCCAGGACACCCAGGGCCACTCAGATAAATGAAACAGCAGAGAGAGAGAGAGAGAGAGAGAGAGAGAGAGAGAGAGAGAGAGAGAGAGAGAGAGAGAGAGAGAGAAGCATGCACACACACAAAAGCATGCAATATCACATCAACAAGAAAATTGTAAAATCAAAAGATACTTGGTAATGGATGAGTGTTGATACTTTGTGAGATATCACAAAACAGACAGGATCTCAGTAACACCTTAGAAACAATTGAAGAAAAGCTTATTCTTAATTTATTATGATTTTTAAGCTACTGCCTTTGTATGCATAGAGCACATTTCTGTAATTATCTATACATGTTCACTCTGTTTTGAAACAGCATTAAGTATTATCAGCTCATTTCCAAGAATGTAACGAGCATCATCAAACTAATAATCACTGAGCACTTTAAATTTTCTAAAGGCAATTTGAGTAGTCTCTGCTAGAGCTTTCTATATTAAGTCTGAAAGAAAATTTATTATTTTCTATCACATAGCCCATATCCAAGAGTTGTTCCAGGCAGACCTAGGAGCTAGCAAAAAAATGATCACACTGCAGATTGTTCCAAGGAAGAGGAAAGGGGAGGGAAAAGGGGGAGAGAACTTCACTGAGTGCTGATTGGTTACAGAGTTGATAATGATTTATGGCTCATTGTAAATCATCCTTCTGGATGGAATGGTTTATGGAAGGGGGAAATGGGACTGTTCTTTAATATCCCAAAGCATCTAAAAACCTATGCATCTCCCATTGATCTGCTCTGTGCTGGATAACACTGCTATTTAAAATCGGTGACATATTTACTTCTCTCTGAATGCCTTGATGCCTGTAAACCATCCCGTTGTTGACTGTTGAGAAGCAAAATTCCTATTCACTCTCCTGATAAACTAGAGTTGGAGTAGACATTGGTGCACCCTATCTTTCTCCTCCTCCCCATTCAATTTCTGCTTCATACTCGTGTGTGATAACTTAAGAATCGATGGACTTCAAAAGTCATTAGAAAATAAATTAACAAACTACTATGTTCTGCACATTGCTCATCACCCATATCTCAACTGAATCTTTCCCAAAAGCTCTTTAGTGAGGACAGGCCAAACATTAGCTTGATGCTTTTGTTTTATTTGGAAGTGGTGTAATTTTTTTCAAATAATGGAAAGATACAGAACTTTTATATCTAGATATGATCAATAACTCCCTATATCAGATACTTGGATCAAATTTTATAGCAGCTTATTTCATTGCCTTAGAGAAAGTTCTTTCCCTAAAGTAAAAGGAAGAGAATGCCTATTCAAGAATGCTGCCCTGCCAAATGGCCCATGATTGATGGGACAGCAATAACCAGGGGGTATTTGCCAATTCACCAATGCCAAGTCCTCGGAGTGATTTTGCTGCCTGTGACAGCTGGTGTTCCCGATTGGAAGGCTGTTTCTGTATACATCTCTGATTTGCATATTTATATACCTCGGCTGCCGTATGAGGTCTACATTCACAGCAGTGTGTATAAGCTTGCTGCTTGAGTGCCTCTGGGCATGGGATGATAGAACTGATTTGGGTAAAAAGAAAATTGTAGATTTTTTTGTGATTTTTTTCAGGTTAGCCAGTAATGCCACATTTTGTCTCCATTTTCATCAACTTCCTTAATGTTTTTGAAATGTCTGTATGCATGGGCTGCCATTTGAGACAGACCCATTGTATTCACTCTAGGAGGGTACAGGATCCTGTATTTTGGCATCTCAAAAAGATAGAAAGAAAGACATTAAAGAAACAGAGTTAGTCAATTTGAAGTTTTGAAATGCGAGCTGTGTGGTTGGCACAGTGAAGGGAGCCCCTGATGTTTCAGGAAAGGAAGTAGAAATCACTCTACTAAACCAGATATATGATTTCAGCCACAGTGACTCATTCTAAGCACCAATATCCCGGAGATCCTGGGACAGGTGAGAATTTCAGTTTTTAGAATGATCACCTATGGAATATTTATTGAACAAAAAAACAGATAGGCTTGCTGTGGGAAAGGAAGGGGTATCTTGAAGGGGTATCTTAGAAATTTGCTAAACAATGACTATGTTTAAATAAAATAGCCTCAGGAAAACAAAGAGATAGATAGACAGTTAGAGAAATTATATTAGTGCAGGTGTGTCATATAATGACTTTTGAGGTTACTGAGAATCTAGGTCATCATCCCCTGTGTCACTAAAAATAAGCAAGTGACTTAAAGATTCTAGATTTAAAAATGATGAGTGAGGTGATTGATGAAAAGATAATGTGAAGTGGGATATTTTCTTTCTTTTTCAAAGATTTGTTTTATGTATTGGAGTATTTTCCTGTATGTATGTCTGTACTATGTATGTGCATTACATGCAAGATCAGTGCCTGCAAATATCATAAGAGGGCATCAGACCCCTGCAACTGGAGTTATGGATGGTTGTGAGCCATCAGGTGAGTCAAGAAAACCTGACCAGGTTCTCTGAAAGAGCAACATGTACTCTTAACAGCTGAATAGTCTCTTACTTCCTAAACACAAACTTTTCAGAAGCAATTTTGAAAAGAGTGATATCATAAAAAGGCAAATCAGACCAGAATTCTAATGAGTGAACAGAATACAGCAACTTTCCACCAGACTAAACCTAGAATAATTGGCAAAAATATTTACATTCTGTTTAAAGAATGGTGAGGAGTCTAAAGAGAACTGAAGTTTCTTCTGTAGGCCTTCTGCCCCGGTGATACAGAACTGCTCTTACATGTGGAGTGTTTGAGTCACCTTAAACTCATATCCCAGCATCTCAGTCCTCAGAGATGGAGTGTTGAGAAAGAGGTCAGTATCATCACTTCCCAAGGTTCTCTTAGTACCTCATGGTTTTCTTTTCAAGCTCAAAACAAATCAAAATTTATCATTCCATGGCTTAGGCTCATCCAGACTACAAAAAATGACCCGCAAAATCCAACAAACCAACTGCCAAAAAATACAGTTCCCTAAAAAGACAAACTTTGCCCTTAAGACAGCTTGAAGCAGCCTTAAGATCCATCAGCTCAAATCATTTTCCCCCTTCTCCCCCTACATAAACCCGGTTTTCTTTTTATAATAAACAAAACAATAAGATATAAAGATTCCTAACACTCTACATAGCAAACCTAAGTGGCGCTAAGGATAAAAATTCCCAGCACTTTAGTAAAGCCAACATGATTCCAGCAGGACGCACCTCCTAAGGAGGCATGCCCCTAGGAGTGGCTGCATAAACAGGTGCCCATCCCCTCTCTTAAAAAAAGGCCCCATATTGTGGTCTGTCTCTCCTCCTCTCCTGCTTCTCTGCTCCTGTACTCGCCTGGCAACTCTCCTAAATAAACTAATGTGTGTGTGTGTGTGTGTGTGTGTGTGTGTGTGTGTGTGTGTGTCCCCGTCCATCCGTCCGTCTGTCTGTCTGTCTGTCTTCTCACTTGCAAAACCAACAGTCAGACTTAGCCCTTGAGAATAGAATAAGAGCCATCATGAAAGGGGCACCAGATAGTCCGTTATTCTTTCTTTGCATCATGCAAGGAAACAGTGAATGTTTGTCCACTGTGTGCCCAGAAGCTGTTCTCAACAGATTTCAAACATTCCAGAACTGAGATCTGAAATATGTCAGCATCCAGACCTGGGTGAAGTTTCTATTCTTTATAATCTATGGTATTGTTTTAAATTGAGCAGACTAAAGCATTCGTTTGTGTAGCAGACATTCACTGCATTCATTATGTAAAAGCTTTGCACAAAACTTTAACATGATTATTATCATCCATCTTAAAAAGGAAATAATGGAGACAGAGAAAAAATAGCTCACCCATATTTACAAAAGCAATACATGCCAGTGCATGATAGCAACTCAGGTATGCTTCATCCCGGAATATTTGTTTGTTTGCTTCCTTGATAACATGCTACTTCCTTGGACACAGAGGTTTAAAAATACAGCTTAGCAAAGCAGTTCCCTGGGGTATATTTAATTTGAGTTGGCAGTGAAATAGTCATCTGAAGATGGTGTCTTGACAAAATACTTCCCAGGTTTGTGTTCTGAATACCTGTGGGACATGTGATGTTGGGTATTATGGTATCTATGGTATAATTTAAAACTTCAGGAATAGATGGACAGATGAACTGATATTAACAAATCTAGAGTGTACTTTGGGAACAGGATAAGTATAATGGCCATGGATAGAATGTATTTATTCAATTATTTAATGTATAGTTCCAACAACCTATACATTAAAGGTCATTAGGGAAGCATTTTTTTGTCTAGACAATTATATCAATTGTTATATTATTATATAATATAATTATATAATAATAATATAATATATTATATATAATATATGTTATATATTATAAATATTAACCATTGTTAATATTTACCAAAAATATTGAAAACAAGATTGAGCAATATAAAAAAATAGTGAGATGTTTTGAATATTATTCTCAGGAAATTATAAACATCATAAAGATTCATCAATCTCATCATTAGAAACCTGTAATTATCTATATGTTAATTTAGTTGGCAAGGTTTTGGTTCAGATCTGGTTTTTACCATACTTCTCATTTAGTCTGAATGATCAGCTAGCCACAGCCAGCTTTGTGTGTTGAAAACAACTGAATGCTATGTACAAGTCTGTAAATGATACTTTTGACACTGTCTTCCAAATATCTGATAAAATGTTCCCATTGAGCCACATTTTTAAGTATCAGGTGAATGTCCATCAAATAGAACTTGCACACGAAACATCATCTAAAATATAATAAAAATATGAAATATATATAAACAGAACTCACCACCTCACAATCACAAAACTGATTTCTTTTATTTCTTTTATTTATTTCTTTTATTCCCTTAAATTTTTTGATGTTTATAACATGATGGTCAAACTGGTCTTAATGCATAAAAAATTGTGCCTTGAAGAACTTATGGTGGACTATGTAAATTATATCCAAATCTCTGGTGCCTTGTGTTTCAGTGCATATTAAGCCGTCTTAGTGGTTCTACTTTCTTTTCCATAAAGAGGCTCACTCTTTTATAGTTGTGTGTGCATTTAGAATAAAGGAACCATACCTAGAGTCCATACTACATAGCCTAGCCATGCATATATTTGGTATTAGATATTACTATTTTCACTTTGTTTCTTTTTTCTTTTAGTCTTGCTTCTTAAAACCATTATAATGATAGTTGAACTTTGTCCTGCTGATTTTTTCACACAAAGAAAAATACATTTTATAATTTATCATTCTAATTCTCCATAGGAAAAAAGATTTCAAATTTGCTGTGTTTTTAAGCTTTTACAATTATCTTAAACAGGAAACCCTCTTTGCTTATGGCATGGAAGGGGATGAGATCATACTTTTAAAAATTATTAATGAGGTTTACTTTAATAGTCACTGATTTCCATTAGAACCCTCTTCTCCTGAGACTAAAGACCTTGTGTGTGTGGGGGGGGAGAGGAACACCTAATTCACTACCACTCATTTATTGTAACTAACTAAAATTTTCCAAACACACACATACACAAATTATAATAGATTGAAGATGTTTCTAAATGTATCTGGAGCAAAATAGTTAACTGTACAAAAACTAAATTATAAATAACAGTTTGTTAGAACATCATGGTTTTTGAAAAAAAGGTTGTTTGTACATTTTTTTGCAAGAAGGTCTACATGTAAGCAAATGTTCCCTCTCCATGAAATGACAGCAATGTTAATTTTCCACTCCCTAATTAGTATTTGACACTAATTCTTAACAATCACTGTATTTTATTATGATTACAGAGTTAACAATTTTAAATACATGTTTTAGCTATTTTTCTGTTGCAGTGATAAAACAATATCACTAAGGCAACGTATAAAAGAAGGGGTTTAATGTGGCTTATACTTTAAGGAGGTTAGAATTCATGATGGCTGAGTAAAGGACTCTCACATCTTCCTCCACAACCACAAAGCAGGAATAGAGTACTGGGAGTCAAACTAATATTTAAAACCTCAGGCCTGCCCCATGTGACAAACCTCCTCTAAAAGGGCCACACCTTCTAGTACTTTCCAAACAGTTCCACCAACTGAAGACCCAGCATTCAAATATGTAAACTTATGAGGGTCTTGCTCAATCAAAACACCACAAATAGTAATCCATCAGAATAATTTTTAGTTTTAGCAATTTCATTGAAAAATGTCTTTCACAATTAAACATTCATGTTTTTGTTGGGTTAAATCCATTAAATTTAGGATGCATTGGCCAATATTTTTAAAATGTATGAATTATGTTGCCACTGAAAATAAGAAAATACATCTTATTTTACAATTTGAAAAAAAGTTAGACTACATTTTGTGTATTTTATTTTTTAAGTGTGTTCCAACAGCTTAATTGCTAAAGTACCTCAAGAATTTCAGTGTCTAATTCAGAAGTACTAGCAACTGTGCAGCAATTTCGGTTGTAAATGCTTAATGAGGTTTGTCAAATCCTGAGATTGATGCACCATAAACAGTTACTAGATTTAGTGTTTGATTAAATTAGACAGGAAAGCTGACTCTATGTATTCAAGATGTCTGTATGTAGACATATATGCACATGTGCAAATCCAAGGATGTGCATGCGCACATACATTTATGGATACAATTGATGATAACAAACAACAAAATGAGATTACAAACAATATAAAAATTGAATGTGGATTCAAGTTTTCTTCTCCAAAATAGTTGATACTATTTGAATGGAATATTCTTTCAATGTTATGATCTCTTCTCTCTGTGGAGAACTACTCATGTGCTGATAAGTTTATAAATATCAAGAAAATAAGTTTTAGTCTGCTGTGAATGTTTGTTTTGTTTCTTTACTGAACAATGTGTTACCTAGCTAAATAACACATTTAAATTATTAATATCTGAAGAAGGCATCATGAATAAATATTTCATTAGTACCAAGGTAATGAAGTCTTAGATGCTACTTCTAAAAATAAGTTTTAGAAATAATTTAGACAACTATTTACATTGTTGCAATAGGAATGTGTTCTTTCTAAACTAAGTTTTTTGAAACACATAAAAGATATTTATATAATGAGTTAATGTCTAAAGAAAAAAGAAGATAGGAAAATGGAGACAGCCTTTGCTTTGAATATAAACTAGTGGCTATGTACGGATCTAAAAAATGAGATGAACTGTGGTTCACTTCCTATACTAAAGATGTTGTCTCACATGTATACAGGCAGAGAATTAGAATTGAGGAACCCTCTTGTCTTCTCAATCTTCCACTGAAATCAGGACAGTGTCTAGTCCTGTGGAATCTATACTGAGTGCTGTATGGCAGGAACCAAAGCATCCTAGAGTTCTATCAGTTACATTGTAGATTCACATTAGCATGCCAGAATTGTAAGATTGGCTTTTGTCTTGGTACAAATGATTATTTTGATGTCTGTTCTTCTGTCTTGCACAACTTTTAACATGCAAATACTATCATACTAGCATAAAATTGCTTATCCAGCAAGAAAATACATATTTAAAGAGAATCTATAATCAGAAGAAAAGTAACTAGAAATGGTACAAGTAAGAGAAATTTAGGAGAAGAATCAAATAATACCAAAAATATGTGAAACAACTTAGCAGTAAAGGTCAGCCACATATACTATGAGATAAGAAAACCTAAGAAAGGGTCCAAACTAAAAACCAGCTAAGGATAAATAGAATGGAACATTACGATAATGGCTGAACTTGATGATCTTATCAACAGGCAAGACACAGACAGACAGAAGTGAATCAATGAACAAGAAGATAAGTTAGTAATAGTGACATACTAGATGTGAGAGGGGAGGGCAGGAGGGAGAGAGAGAGAAAGAGAGAGAGAGGCATGCTCATCAGTAGTTCCACAAAATCAGGGAAATGACTAAGTTACACGAGTTCTAGAATGATTTCAGAGCTCAGATATTATGCACACAAGCACTTGCACGCACAATATATATTTTACGTAACACCTATGTAATACATGCACGTAAGATGAGATATCACTGACTTCATGTTCTATTTTAACATATTTTATAATATAGCTTTATTGTCATATTTCTCTTTTGTTATTGACTGAAAATCACCTGTTTATTAATTGTCAGTCATATACAATGCCTACAAGAAGGTTCTCTATAAATTTTATCAGGAAAAAATGAAAGCAACTACTAGAGAATAAAGCTAATTCATATTGGCACTTAGTTTTAATTCTATAAATATCTTATTGACACAAATTTATTTTTAAATGCAGATAAGCTGGAATCCTTGCTATAACTTCCAGTCCTGTTTCAGCCTTGATTTGACTCATTATAGAGCATTTCACATAAAGACATTGCCTTACAAGAACAAGTAAAATTAGTAATGGATACAATGTAAATTATGACACAATATTCTTAAAGTCTTTCAACTTAAACCCCCCTGTCTAAAATGTAGTAAAGATGAAAACATCCACTGGTTTAGCCTTATGGAAAAACCTTGATTAGAAACAAATAAACTTGTACCCTTATGGAACTTAGACAAGTTGTCAGTAAGGAAGATGAGCAAAGAGACAATACATGGTGTATCTGAAGGGATGGTGAATAGAGAAAAAGGGGGAAGGGGATGAAAAGACATGACATGTGTAATAGGATTATTGTTCAGGTCTGATACCATGACAGAGGACTCCTGTCTGTGATGGTGTCATTTCAGCAAAGACTTGAGAAAATGAGGATGATTAAAAATGTACTTATTGTCCACCCATCCTGACTCTGGTCACATCAGCTGAAGCCATACCATAAAGCAATCAGGTGTAGAGAGGTAACTAAGGCCCAACCATGGCAGCCTGCTCTTTCAGTTTCTGAAGAAAATAAACTGGTTTTTCATAGGGAATTACCTAACTTGCATTTTAAATTGTATCCCATTAAATCACCTGAACACAGTTGTCTGGTATGGCACGCTTGAAAAAACATAGCCTCGGAGCACAAAGTCCTGGATTCACTCTCACTCTACTAAATACAAACTCTACAAAATACAGAAGAACTTCTGCTTTCCTGCTTGCAAAATAGAAATATCAATACCCAAAAAGCTCTTGCCAGTTTTGCCTTTATTCTCAGAATGTAGTGGCCCACACAAGAAGACTGTGATTACAAGGCTAGCCTGTGGCTACATATTAAGACCCAACCTCAAAAACAATTGTTATAAAAGTATGGTAAGTACCATCAAGTGAACTATAATGTGACGTGAAATGTCCAGGCCTCTCCTGGTCCCTGACTTTATTTTATTTTTATATTTGCTGGAAACTTGAGGCCACACATCTCAGTCTATAGTTCTGTCTATTGAAAAGCAGACTTCTTAAGTTCCTATCTCTCATAGACAACTGTTCTGTACCTTTCCAACATAAAAATTTGAAAGGAATTTGTTGGTGGTTTATTTTTATTTTTAAGAAACCTCTTCTTTATTAGAAAGCTCATTGTTTAAATTCTGAAACTACTAGCACTTAACCAGAAAAATTCACAATTAGCTTTCTTTAAATTTTATTTTCATTTCATTTTTAGATTAACTATAACTAAACATTTCTTCCTTTTCTTTCCTTCCTCCAAACTCTATTAGCCCTCCCGCACTATCCTTCAAATTTATGGCCTCTTTTTTTTTTTTTTTTTTTTTTTTTTTTTTTTTTTTTTTTTTTTTTTTTTTTTTTTTTTTTTTTTTTTTTAACCAATTGTTACTGCATGAGTATGTATTCCTATATATAACCTGCTCAATTCATATGTTACTTTCATATATGTTTTTAATTATGATTGTTCGATTTCATCCTTTTTTTCCCCCTCCATGCTTAGATTTTAAAGGAAACAAAGAGAAAAAAATCTGTAATTCACTTTTTGCCTATCATCAAAGGTCCCTTAGAATTGAAGCAACTGCTGAGTTCACGCAGGTGGAAGAGGAGAGAAAAGTGAAAGGCAATAAAGGGTGTTAAGCAGGGAATAAGGGAAAGTGGGAGAAAGGGAAAGAGTAACGAGAGCAAAAGTAAAACCCGAACAGGGCCTTTGCCTTTTCCCACAGTCCTCTGCAGCAGGCTGCATTTTCCGCTAGTAATCATTGCTGGACAATATTAGTCATTCACTGACTCTGCTCAGCCAGTGACTGGGAGACTCTGAGAGGACTTCAAGAGGAAGTAGCAAACCAGCCAGTGTCCCCACAGGACTGTATGCTGGGCTGGATCAGGGGGTGCACCTTATCATCTTTCTGGGTGAGTAGCATAAGCACCCACATGCCAGGGTCATGGGTTATTTCATTAGCAAGGGCTGGAGTGATTTTTCATAGCTAAAGCTGAGATTCAGCCAAGTCAGCTGATGGAAATCCAGACACCTCGTTAAAAGACCTCATTTACATCTGTTCAGCTAATTGCGTGTACAAGACCTTGAAGTTGTCTAAGCAGGATTTCAGTTTAAAAAAAAAAAAAAAAAAAAAAAAAAAAAAAAAAAAAAAAAAAAAAAAAAAAAAAAAAAAAAAAAAAAAAAAAAAAACTGCTACATTCACAGACACCAGCTCTGCCTGGTGAGAGTCCCAGCTCCTGACCTCTAGGGGGGACAGAGCTGCAACTTTCCCCAGGTGCTGTGATGTTTGATGTGGGAAACACTAGAGGACAAAGAGATAGCTCAAAAAAATGGAACAAAGATGATAATTATGTCATCTTCAGAATTCTCAAGAGTAAGATATCTTTTTCTCACAGCCCTTCCAATTTGATAAGCACATCAACTAGAGGGTTACAAATGAAACAGAGTTAAAAGAATGCATCTCCTCCTAATTGTATTTTTCTTGCTTTAACTCATCAAAATCATGAATGGCTAGAGAGTTGGGTAAGTCAAAGGCTTCCATAGTTTATCTAATAAAATATAATTTACCTTACTTATTCACCAAAAAGAAAAATTAGAGTTTAGAATGACACTTAAATTATTGGAAGCATCATCTAACCAGTTCCTAGATGGCTTACTCTCTGCTCCGCTTTGGACATCGCCATTTTATAGCTTACTGCTGACCATATATGTATGTGTCTGTCCTTAACCAGATATGGAATATGGCATGACCCCTTTTACTTCACAAGAACATGCCATGCTGTCTAGGACAGCACAGGCAGAGAATCATTGTTTTGTTGGAAAACATGGCAAGAAGGCAAATAATAAAGAGCATTGTTAATTTATGAAGAACATTAGTCTGTGCTTAAGATGAAGACTTCTGTTTCCATCCTTAATATGTTCTTTACCACAGTGGTAGAAGTTGTGATGTATATACTCTACCTGTTAAGGGTTTTAAGTAGGGGTATCTAATGAATTCACTTGAATCAAAGCTTGAGTAAACCAAAAGCAATCACAGAGAAGGCCAAATCCCAAAACAAAAACAAAACATAAAACAAAGAACTTTCTTTATTTGAGATTTAACCTAAAAAGAATCTTTTAAAATCAGAAGGGACTTAAAAATCCTCAGGTCTAGAAGTATGGGCATGTTTTTCCCCAGATTCTGCACTACAAAAATCCTTCAGTTGGAAGCTGACACCCATGCTCATACTGTGAAAAGCATAGAATGTGACATGTGGCATAAAAGTACATAGGAGCAAGGCAGTGTTAACCCCATTTAAATTTTACACATCAGGTTTCCCCATGCAAGATCCAGGAATAATCAGAGTGTGCAAACCACTGTTCTGGTCCACTCACTTTATAAAAGAGAAAACTGAGTACTGAAAAGGAACTAGCTTATGACAGAATTAAAACTAGAACCCAAACTTCAATCATTTCACAGTCCAAATAAAGTTACCTTCACTCCTAAATAGGTATTAAAACCATACTGGGTTTGTTATAGACATTTCAGCCTACTCTGTTCCCCTTAATGTCTGATAGAGTATTCTGCCCACTGCACCACCCATTTTAGGTTCACTAAAATAAATGTAAATAAGTCTCACATATTCCTTCTACCATACACATGGAAAGCATAGGTACAGCTCTTGCATGCAACATTCTCTTACAAATATATTCTATTAAATCTACCTCATATGTGTATATATCTTTACGTGTCACACACACACTGGGGCTTAAGTTTAAAATAAAGGGAATCCCAACCACAAGCCAACATATTTTATCTTTGAAGAGAGTCAATAGATAGGGAATGTTTTATCGCAAAATGTTTTAAACAGAAAGGGAAAATACAGCTTAGGTAATTCAAAAACACAGCAATAGTTTCATTTTAGTCCTTGTACTAGATGTTCAAATAATACCAAAATAATTCCATATCTCTCTGTTTTCACCCAAGCTATTAGCCATATTCTCCATCAGAATGTCTACATACACATGAGAAAACCATTCCTTCACCCTCGTATGGCATTTTGATCTCAAAAGTAAAAAATCATTCTTGTTCTTGGTCTTTATCCTTTTTCTTTAACTGGCCATTTCAATCTATTGAAAACAAAGATTAATTCAGTCGCATGCTTGTTCATTCATCAAGTCCTCTTTCTTTCTTAAGAGATCAGTTCTCTGCTTGGTTATTATGTATCACATGACCAGATGAGGTCAAGTTGTATGACAGACAGCACAATCTGTACAGTACATTTTTTTTTGTTTTATAATCAGTCTCCAAATGTTTTAACACTTTATTCTTTTTTAATTTATTTATAAAATAAATTTTTTATCCATATATCCATGCTCAGATAAAACCCAAAAGGTAACTTCACACAGAAAATTAAATACAAATGTATGGCTAGATACACCAACATAAAATTCCATTGTACCTAATTGACTGTTTTGACATTTGTGTTTATTTCAACTTTATTGGTAAAAGGGTCAAACAAAGTCATTTTTAAAGTGAAGTTTCCTGGGAATCAGGGTTTCTCCAATTACTACAAGGAAGTCTATATTCTTGATAGCAATTTTTTCAAATCTTTAGAACTTGTATTAAATCTTTATTCAGGGTTAATTAGAAGTAATATAAGAGGTCTAATGATGCAGGTGCATGAGAAGGTCTTACTGGAGCCATCTTCCTTGATTACCTTGATTCACCAATGAAAGACTATGTGCAGAAAAATGTAGGAAGGACCAATAGGGTCCCATGCTCAGAACCTATCCTTCCTCTCATTTCTGCTTCCACATTCTACTCTTTGATCCAAGTTAGTTTATGGCAGCCAGAATTATGTCACCATGCTGAAAATATTCATGACAGAATCCCAAGAACATGGAAGTATGTTGTAGTACCTAGAAAATAAGTTCTTTACATCTGTGATTTGGCTAATGACATCTGCAGAGAAAGATATTCCTCTGGATTATCCATGATGCTGTAGTATAGCCATGAGTGTCAGTGAGAATCATCCAAAATTAAACTAGGACCAAACCCGAGTATCAGGGGATTAAAGAGGTTTGATGCTGGTGTGGAAAGTAACACATGACCAGAAGTCTGAAACCACAGGAAGGAAAGAGTAAGTTCTACTCAGGAGAGACCACAGACATGCCAAATTTGATTTTAGCTTGTGGGATCCATTTTGAACTTCAGATTTCTGAGGACATACATTGACTATATCTGTTTCCACCCCAGGCTGCCAAATCTGTGTTTATTTATTGTATCAACATTAATAACAACACTAATGGTAGAATTGCAGGAAAAAGAAATCTGCTGACTTATTTCCCCATGACCCCTGTGCCTTTGCTTTCTAACTACAGCACTCACTGTATTTTCTTATATTCTCCATCTTTGTTAATATTCACCTACTTTCAGGCATGTTCTCTCACCTGTTAGCATTGAAATATCATGACTTTGCCACCTTTGAACCTTCACACAAGGTTTTCCTCCACCTGAGATTTTTTTTCACACTTTATGTAGAGCATTTGTATCCACCTCACTCACTCTTAATACTTAATAGGATGCTATATTCATGTGGAAACATTACCTACATCCACCTACAAATGAGTTACTCTTCCTAAACATCTTGCTATGTTCCACAGAACTGCTCATTTCATTGTGTTTCTGTAATGTTCTTCCCCTTTGTATATCACTGAGTCAAATCATGAGTAATCAAACATTTGTCCTCACATTGCCTTGAGCCTAGATCCTCTAATCATGATCTGACTGAGCTTCAGTTGACCTGGACAGGCAGAGCTTTAGACTTAGTTGCAGAACATGTAGTTCCCTATACAACAGAGATCAATATTTCAGGTGTAAATTGAGAATTTCTACTTTTGATGACAATGAGACAGTTGACTGGCAGTGCCATGCACTTCAGAGTGGACACTTTCCTTTCTGGTTCACTAACTTGAAGCTGGGCTGACTTGTAAATAGAGACGTTTTATCCCAATTTCACTCCCAGCCTTTTCATTTCTGTGTTTTTTCTGTTTTCTGTCAATAAAGCTGAGTTGTGCTTCAGAAAGGGTTGATTCTGTACACCAGGTTAGAGTGACCAGAGAGCATGCACAATCCAATTTCATCCAGCAAAGCAATGAGATGTGAAATCGGTTTAGGAGCACATGAGCACCTTGAACAACATCACACTGACTCATTCTCATTCACTCCTAGACTGCTTGAGCACAGGACCATTCCCAAATAACTTTCCCGGGTAATTGAGCCCAAGTGCCTGGGAACTCACCGCTAGCGAGTAAGCAATGTCTTCTTAATCGAGGCCAAACACAAGAACATCTTGTATTTTTGTTCCATCCTTTTTTAACTTTGAACTTCTTGGCTTCATTGGAACATTGTCTGCCTGACAGTGTCTAGCCAGGAGATCTTTATATAAGATCTTGGAAGAGAGAAATCTTTATGGGATATTTATATAGAACATACCTATTTAAGATAAATATTTATTTGTGGAAGTGGAGTAGAATAAGAAGTTTTAAATGAAAACAAGCAATGTTTTTCCTGGATATTTTCCTTCACATTTGTTTCTCCACTGAGGCATCTCTTTTTGCCTACTCTGTTTCTATCCTTAGTTCCTCCTTCTTTTCTTCTCCCTCTACCTCTTCCTCAGCTCCCTGAAGAAAAAAAATTATTCTTTTTTTTTCATTAGGGTTTTCTTTGCTAATTGCAGATTCTAATAACTCTGAAGAATAAATTAGGGCTTCTTAACCTGACCAGTACTGTTACTGCCATGAAATTTCAGCTAGCGGGAGGCACCAAGAAACCTCCATTTTTACCTGTAAGCATGGAGAATTCTTCTTATCATCACATGCTGTCAGTGTTCGTTCATTATTGTCTTCTCTGTATAGCACAGGATAGTGTCAAAGGACTCCATCACTGACCAACTTAAGGCACAGACTGTGGGTATTTCTGCCTTCTTCTAAATTTTGCTGTGTTCTATGTTCTTCATTTTCTCACTCTAGCTCATCTCTTTATTTCATTCAACATGTAAAAAAAATTCACAATGGATTCAAAGAAATGGCTGGTGATTTGACATGTTCTTCTGCGGGTATTATTGGCTTACAGGGAAGAAACTGACTCTCCCTCTACTCTAAGGCTACTGGATAATCAGCAATCAGGGACTGCTGGTATCCCCCTACTAGCCCTCCTAATACTAACTAAGTCATACCACTTTTCTGTGTGGCCACCCAAGCTTTGAGTGAAATGTCTGTGACTGCTTGAGCAATAGGAGTTGGTTGAAAGGCATTGCTTAAAATTGTCTACTTTCTATACATGGGGAGGGGCATCTTTCTATCTGAAGCCAGTAGGAAAGAAAGAAGATGTGAATCATGACATTGAAGACAGTTTTCTGGAGTTCTTACTTCCTGATATCACCCCCAAAAACTTGGAAGTAATCTACTAAAAAACTCAAACAAATATAAACATGTAGAGGAGAATTTCTGAGCAAAATCCAGCTATCTGCAGGGGAGAAAGCTGGTGTCTTTTCTCTCTAGTTGTACATTTTCAAAGGGAGATTTATGCTGCAAGAAACAGTTTTTGGAAGTCATCTCAGGAGAAGTTCCTCTTTTTTGCCTTACTAATCAGCTCTTTTGTGCTGTCTGGGTCCAGTGACAAGTCACATGGAACCTTCTGGAAAGCTATTTTAAACCCCTGCTTTGGGTGCCAAATGCAGAGGAGGCTAACACCTGACAAGGGAGGTCACTGTCGTCACTCACCTTGCTGTTCCCCGGCTGTCCTCAATGATTCAGAACCCTCGGCTGTGCCAAATATCCAAGTAATTCAGTTTCTTTATTCTTTTTTTTTTCATTAGGGTTTTCTTTGCTAATTGCAGATTCTAATAACTCTGAAGAATAAATTAGGGCTTCTTAACCTGACCAGTACTGTTACTGCCATGAAATTTCAGCTAGAGGGAGGCACCAAGAAACCTTCATAATAACAGCATTGATGGTACCTTTTATTTCCTGGGTATTATTTTATTTTTTAACACTTTCATGGGTTCTAGAATTGTTCCTGGGTGGAATCATACCAACATTCTGGATGTTAGTGGGTCCTACTCTATGCAATTATATAACAAAATTTATCTTTCACATGATATCATTGAACACACTGCTGATACAAATGAATTTTATGATTGTTGGAAAGAATGCAGCATTTCACAGCAACCCATATTTTGGATCTTTTTAAAAAGAAGTCATTTAGAAGTAACTGGGAAATATGCCCTTGGCCTGGGGGGAAGAATGCTGACTCCAAACCTTTTATTTTGCTATTAAAACCTTGGCTGGAAAGTGTGTTTTAGTAGGAGAATGTGAGCCACAGCGTAACAGCCAGTCTTTGGCATGGGAAACTCATGCAGTTTCCTGGCGATATTTTCTAGGCTACACCACTCATTTTAAACCCCCTGACTCAGTGTTGCCCCCGCAGCTTCTTCAAGAATCATATTTAGGCTTCAGAACAAAGGTAAATCTGAGCTATAGGGCTTTATCAGTCAGAGTCCCTGCAGGAAACATATGGCATACTTAAATTGGATAATTTCAAAGGCATTTAATAGAATTAAAAAAAAATTTGGACAGGAAGCAATGAGTAAGGAAATCACAGGGGACAATGGGGTGTCCTAGGGCTAATACCATGAAGAATCTGTTAATACCTCTAGGTCTGAAGTGAGTAACAAGAGGGAAGGATTAGCAGCAGCCAGAGAAGAGGGGAGCCATGTGTAGGTATTCTCTGGTAGCATCTGGGATCTAGAGCAGAAGACCACAGCAAGTATATGGAGTCACTGTGGAGTGGAGACCATGGAAAATAAAGACTGCAGTTTATACTCTACCCATTTCAGGTCTTTCAGCAATGTTCTCTAATTGACCTCCACTGAAAGCCAAAAGGTAAAGCTGGCACTCATAGAGTTCATATGGGCAACCTCTCAAGGCACAACACCTGGAGATAGGTGGTCCATGTGCAAACATAAGACATCCAGCAAAATAAATACATAAATAACCCCTGGGCTTCATATAATTTTTCACCTTCCTTAAAGAGGCAAAGGCTTTTGCCCTGTTAAATAGAGCAAATGAGCAAGACCTCTACCTTTGTTCAAGTACATTTATGCATCTGTATTTATGCATATATATTTTAACAGTAATACTGTGTTTCCTTCAGCAATGAGTGTAAATATATGTACAATAGAATTGTCAAGTGAAAAAACACCAGAATTTATCTGTTTTTGGAATGTTGGCAATGATTGTACAGGGGATTCTTATGTACCTAGAGCTTTCCTTTTATAAAGATATTGTTAAATGATACCAAAATATATAAATCACGTCATGATTGAGATAAAGACCTCCCTTATTGATTTAATGAAAGTAAAGATATTAACTTGGTGAGTGGCTGTCAGTATCAGTACCCTGTCTTTTAAGTGCCCTACTGTAACCTATGCTACAACAACCCAGCAACCGTAAGCCTTAAAGCAGAGTTTAAATGACAGTTGCATATTGTCAGTTGAAGATGTGGAAGACAGATGGTAGACAGTACTCAATAACTTTCTCTAAATTACTGGAAGGATCTGAGTATTTTCTTTATAACTAATGGTAACTAGAAAGAAACGACTCCTTAAAACTATAGAGTATTCTGAAAACGAACAGCCTGTTTTGTAGTTTTGCCATAGGCTGGCTTGGAATCAACCTTTACTGCCCATAAATTTTACCAGCAGCCACTTAGGTAGCCAGAAGCTGTTCCCAGATACCTAACAAGGACAACTTCTAATTCTGCCAGGCATAAGCAGGGACACCAAAGGCTGGCCGATTCCAATAATGCTAGTACAGATAGACACTCCTGTCTCCAAACTCCATAAGGGCATTTCAGTTGTCTCTAACAGGGCCTACTGTTTCTTCATGATTGAGAATAGACAGGAAAAGGTAGGATTAGTAGAGATATCACTGCATTCTGGTCAGGGGTGATTTTCACAGTGTACCTTGGCCCAGTTTATTATTGATTTCTGTATCTTTTATACTTCATATGTTGCTTCATCATACAGGGGATAGAACAGCATAAAGTGATTGTGTAACATAATGGGGTGTGCTGCACCACTAAGTCTATGACCTGATGATCTGTTAAGACCTACTAAACCTCGGTCACTACATTAAACTGGGAAGAATGACAATGCCTTGTTAAAAAAATATGAAAGATGTCACATATCTTAATATATATTAGGTGCTAAGTAAATGCTTTGCTTTGCTACATTTTCTTTCTCTTTTCACTGACAGTGAAAATGCAAAAATAACTTGTAAGTAGATTCATATTTGTTCATTTTACTCATAATTTTAGCTACAGGGTTTGGTTTGTGTTCTATTTCTTCTGATGGTTCTAATTCATAAGCACCAATTAAGTCACACTTTTCAGAGTGAGATGGTGCTCAAAGCATTATGCATGGTGACCTTCCTCCCATTTCACAGTTTTCAAGGTTTCAGGTGTGATTCACCATAACTTAGCCCTCAACAGCAGGACTATACAAAATGCCCCTTCCTGAGCAGACGGGTCACATTCCAGGACATTGTGTTTGTTGACTCTTTGCCAAGTTATATAAGGAAGGAGCACAAGTGACAGAGATTTCAAGATGTATGCATTTGTCAGATGTACCAAAAGGCTGAAAGGAGCATAATCATCAGGAAGTGCTCTCATTGATCCTGTTCTCTAACAGTGAGTCACCTCATCATTGGCTATCAAGACACTTGTATTCGGCAAAAACATTCACAAATTCACCCTCTGTAGCCATTATAATGAGTTTGCCAAATGCTAAGAGCCATGTCAGATTTTGGAAATACAGATACCTAAATCCATACCCTTGTAATAACTTGCCATGTATGGAGAACGATGGAAGAAAAGCGGGGCACAGAAATGTGATCAGAAAGTTAAAGTATTCAGTACCAACCATGAAATGTGAACAAGGATCCCCCCACCAAACACACTCATTGGCTGGAATATGAAGGGTTTCAGTGAGAACGAGACATGAGGTAGGATTTGCAGGATAAGCAGATCTCTAGGGAAAGGCAAAAAAGAACAAAAGGAAAATATCCAAGGGTACCACAATTCTTGTGGTGTTCAGGATATAGCATACGATCAGTTTCTAACAGAACAGAAGAATCACAGATATCAGGACTGAATAGTCAGTTGAGAACAGAATTAGGGACTTTGAATACCCTGACAAGGATGCTTGACTTCACCTTGCAGAGTATGGTAGCTAAGCATTTTTGATGATAAGTGATATAATTACAAGTATATTTTATAAAGGAAGCTAGAAGCTCTGATGAAAAAAAATTAAGGCTGCTTCTCTTATAGAAATATTTGCCTGGATGTAGGATTTTCTGTTTTGGGCATACACACAGCCTTTCCTTTCTCCAACTCATTTGCAATGCATAACATTGTACAGCTTCTGAGAAAGGATCATAATCTTCTCAATGCATGCATTGGGAGAATAGTCAGCAGTACAGACCTGCCTGTGGTGGGTTTCCTCGAGGGCATCAGATGATTTTTCTGACTTGCTCAACTGAAAAACATGTCCCAAAGGACAGGAACTGCATTCCAACATTAGTTAAATATCTGAGCAGAGCTGCATAAGAAAGAATAAATAAAACTGGAGTTATTTCTCAGCCATTTGCAATGGGAGATGATCTGAACAACTGCGACCTAACCAGCCATTTGATCAAATGCCTGACTGTTGTGCGAGTGAGGTCCTACAATTACCACTGTATGTTGCCCACAGTAATGCAAGGAATTCTATACAGAAGAGGATAAAAAGGACCTTGCAAAGGTTTGTCTTTATTTCAAGTGTCTTAGGACTCTTTTGCTATCTGGATCACTGCCATTTTCCCTTGAAAATTCTGGAAATACTTATTATTTGGATAAATGCATGAAAGGATCAGACAGCCATGCACAACTGATATAGCACCAATTACAATTTCCTTCTAGGGTTGGTCTTGCAGAAGTATTTGGTGCTACTGGGCATTGGCGGCCTTTGTCTGTTTTCAACTGTCAACCATATCCAACCTCAGCCAGGGCCTTTGAGTTCAGTCCCCCATCTAATCTTTGCCTCCCCACTTAATGACACCCACTAATGTGTGCTAACAGATGTTGGAGCAAAAATTAGCTGTGGTGTCCAAATCAATCAGAAGGGAATTTTGACAAAGAACAATTACTCCAAAGGCTATTTGAGCTATACTTTTTTCCTGTCCCTTAAAAGGTGAAGTTGTAGAACCCAGTCTGAGTTTCCTTACTCCATATTTTCTAATTTCAGGCAGTCTTTCTGGGTGTTTAATATGTTATGATTGGACCACAGGATGCAGACACCTATACCACATGCATTCCCAGCAACAGTTAGAAAAACGGCTATGTCATAACAAAGGCAAAACCATGTCTTTTATTTAAAAAAAGAAAGAAAGAAATCATTTGGTGTGTGCCTATAATTCTAAAGGAATTTGTGCTAACAGTCTTGCTTCATATGACATTTTAGCGAGAGAAGGACAATCACATAGCTGGAGAGTGACTACAGAATACTGTAGCCCACACAAAGGGCATTCTGTTCTCTATTGCACATCTTCTAAAAGAAGGTCCGAAACAAAGGCAGTGTGAACAGGTGCTCTGAAGTCTGAGAAATGGCATTTCAACCTGTAGGCTGTTACACTCCAGATGAACCATGAACCAGATCCTGACTCTTTGCCTTAAGAAAGTTGTTATTTAGCCCAAATTGTAATATCTCTTTTAATCTTAAGTTTTTGTACAAAGCAGGTATAAATAATAATATACTTACCATAGTGGTAACTAAATAAAATATTCTTAAAATAACCCTGTTTCTACAGTACATTCTCAGTAAATGATGGCTGTGAAGACACCAACTTTTCCATTCACTTTCTCTGAAATATTGGAATAGTATTCAGTTTATGAAGAATTCCACATTTTTTGTTCTAGGTTTTCTTACTCTCATCCAAGAAAAATTTTCCTGAGCTTTCTGTGGTTTGATGTACCTTTATTCTGTTATCCTCCCCAATTTTTCAATTTATTTTTAATTATGACCGCTGTGCTGCTAAACTCTACCCTGGTCTTCACTCAATCCTCTTGGCCTCCTGCTACATCCTTTTCAAAGACACTCACTGTGGCATCTGTAGCTATCTGTTGAGAAAATGAATGCTTGTTCTGCAAACAGATCCAACACACATAATAGGAATTAATAAAAGAATACCAGAGAAAATAAAGTGCAATTTTTAGAGACAGCTGTAAAAAGTTAATCTGCTTCTCTTCCATTTTGTGTGCCCATATTCATGTTTTATCTTGGTTAGGGTAAAAGATGCTTTTAAACTCTGAGAATAAGTGTCTTTATGCTGCTTATAACCTTCAGTACTCCACTGCTTATTTATGTATTCCATTTTACAGCTAACACCCTTCATGAGGCCTACCTCAGGCAACCCATGTATATGGAATGATCTTATTTTCAAGAGCTTCAGACATTTACTATAAAGCCTCTTTAGAAATGGCAGCCTTTTTTCCCCTTCTTTTCATTCTGGAAATTTAATCATCACTGTAAGGTATGTAGTCTTTCAGGGCAACTTCCACTCCTAGGGGGAGATAGGAGACACAGAAGCATTAAAGTGTCTCCACAAAGGCACTTAGTCCCCTCTTACATGCACAGGTTTGTTCCTATTACCCTCCTGGCTAACCTTGTACGTCTGGCCAACTGGGACTATGACAGCTGATAATTGTCATATGTGAACAAGCTTCCCATCTCAAACTAGTGGGATTTGTTTCAGCTTCCTAAGGATTGCTGTCTTGTTTAGTTTGCATTAGCTTTTTGTTGTTCTTTCTTTGGTACAATTACATTTATATTTTAGGCTGCCAAGCTAGATCAGACCTGTCAGGCTCTCCATTTCGGCTTGTCCCCCTTTTAGGCATGAAGAAGTTCCCTATGAACACAGAAACATCACACTCAGCTCTGTCAGATCAGCTTCATGGCTACATTTATCAAAATTATCCCAGAGTCCCTTGCAGAGACGAATATTAATAGGGTTCATTTAAAATCAAGACTGTTACTAATGCTTTTTTCTATGTGCTAAATGGGAGGAAACAAGAATTACACAAACAAAAAAAATAAAGCAGGGTTGTTAGAATAGTTAATAAGGCGAGGTGAAATCTCTGGGCAAGGAGAAGGAATGCTGAGCTTTCAAAACTCTCCCCATATCAATTTACATACTATTATTCCCATTGCTCTCCATCCAGAAAGGAAGGCAGCATTTCTCTCCATATGCAATACACTGGCAGGTAATCAACCCAGAACATTCTCCCTGAGTGCATTCTGTCTGTCCATCTCCCTGTACACTCTCTCTTGCTAATACCTTCATTAGAAGGAGAATAATGTTACCTTTCCCTTATACTGGTAAAGAGGGTTCAGGGAGGAAAAGAATTTTTGCATGCATAAGCATAAGCACACTAAGGATGGATGTTTCCCATCTTCCTCCCACTCACATAGAGTCCTTTGAACACAACAGGCCAGGAGCTGTTTGGCAAGTCTGCTTTATAACAAGCTGGCATAGTGGTATTCTTGGTAAGTTTTATTGGGTAGCACTTCACACTGTGATGTTGCTTCTATGACCAGAAAGTGTCTTTCTGCTACCTTGTACTAAGGTGCCATCCATTCTGAGTCACATAAATAGTGCTGCTGTTGCTCTTTCTCCAAAGAGAAGGGACTCAACAGCAATTTTTCTGTGTCTCTTGCCACTGCTGACTTAAATAATAATTCTGATTGCTCCTACCAAGTCCTCCCTCCCATGCCACATTCCACAATATAGACTAAAAACAGAATGCCTGTGCAATCATGGGACTGTTTGATACTTTTGCATAATAACTTTTTCCTGGGTAGATGCAACACACAAGTCTGCTCACCCCAGATAGGGAACCCATGGTAGACCAAAGTACAATACTACTCAAGGCCAATTCCAGTGAGTTTTATTGCACTTACAGGAATATAGGTGAGGGATTATTTACAGGAGCAAAAATGACTTGAAGACAGCTGTATTGCCAAAGCCTACCCCAGCATGGGTGACAGACAGACACAAAGCTAGGAACATGGTGCACACTGCACAGCCTCAACTGATTTTTGCCTCTTCCAAGGAGCTGGTGTGCTCTCATTCTTCTCTGCAGCTTTTTTCCCCCTGAGAGTCTCTGTGGCAACACAGATTCCTCTGAGGAGAGTAATAAGAGTTTCTGGCCTGCACTAGCTCCAAGATCTGGACCTGCTTGCAGCTGCTGAGCCCTGAGGTCCAGACCAGCTGTCCCAAATAACAATCACACAGAAGCTTATAGTAATTACATGCTGCTTGGACTATGGCTCAGACATATTATAAGCTCTTTCTTCTTAACCCATTATTCTTATCTTGTTTGGCCATGTGGCTTGGTTCCTGTTCTCAGAACAGCATTGTGGTCTATTTTCCTCTGCATCTGCTGCTGTCTCTACTCTGTTCTTCCCCTTCCCAGAATTTTATTAGTCTGTTAGCCGCACCCACATTTCCTGTCTGCCTTCTGGCCAATCAGCATTTTACTAAACCAGTAGGATGGACAAATATTTACAATGTACCAGAACATGATCCCACAGGAGAGGGATATTCTCAACCTTTATTGCTTACTTTGTCAGGGAGGGGCCCTAATAAATCTAGTCAGTTTCAGAGTTTTCCTGAAGCTGCTTTAAGTTGTTTACCTTCCTGCTTAAGGAGTTTCCTGAAACATAGAATGTTTCAGTCTAGGAGAATACTGTCATACAACAATATTTTAGAGAAGTTTTTGGTTATTTTTGTTTTTCAAAATAATTGATTTTGTTTTTCAAAATAACAAAGTGGCCAGAGATAAATGTTTAATAATATTTTTAAAAGTAAAATGAATAAGCAAGACTGTTCTTTATCACCTTTTAATTAAGCAAAACAGCCTTTCAAGTAAAGAGTTTTAAGATTCTATTTGTAACTGTTAAAAACCTGACTCAATAGTTAATTTATTTTTGCGCCAAAAACACATGAGTAATTAGACTTTAGGGTCAAAAGCTCTGTTGTGGGAGCTGCAGCTGTGCTTGAGAAGGACAGGTCAGGCAATTTTAATCTCCCTGGAGCCTAGTAGGTCACAGTGTCCTTCCATTGATCAACAAAGCACTTTGGAACAGCGATTTCTGAACAAGGACAGTTCTTGTAGTCCCTATCATGGGGATACTAATAATATTCACCACATATAGATGTCAAATGACACAAAAACACTCTAATAAAGAATTATATAGTGATAAATAAATTATATCATGACAAGATGGAGAAGGTCTACCACATTGTAAAAATATATAAATTCTCCTACAAGATTATGGATAGAATGATAGAAAAATATAATGGAATCCAGATTATTTAGAATCTCTAGTAGAGGAACATAGCATTTATATAAATTTTCACTGATATAGTACCCACTTTTCCAGACTAGTGAGATGGCTTACTGATAAAAGTACAACCAAGACAGGAGAATCAGCTTCCACATCAACATGATCTCCATATGTGTACCTAGGCCTGTGTGTGCCCATTATACATACATACTACAACACAGACATCATGCATGCATGCTGTAATAATAAATGCAATTTTTCAGTTATAAAGAAAGGACATCCTACTTGTTCAGTATTGCCATCTTTTGCAACTAAGCATGCCTGTTTAAATGACATATTCAAAGGGGCCAGATGAAAACATGATAGCATGTCATCAGATATGCTGAACTTTTTTGCTAAAAATTTATTTAGTATATATGTATGTATGCTGTGTGTACCAATAGTGGTATCAAGGCACATATTTTGAGGTCAGGGGATAAATTTGCAAGAGTGTGAGCTGTCTTTCTATAGAAGACCCAGTAGATTATACAAGTCATTAAGCCTTTACCTCCTGAATTTTCTCACTGGTGGCAAAAGGTTAGTTCATTCTGACATCTTCATGCATTGGCACATGTTGTTAAAGAATAGGGTACCCAGCAAAGGTTATTAGTTGTTTTTTTGGTCTTGTCCATTCTGACTGGAATAAGATGAACTCCCAGATTACTTTAAATGTACATTTCCATAATGGATAAGAAAACTATTTAAGAAATATATTAGCCATTTTATTTCTTCTTTTGAAAATTCTCTGTTCAGATATGTAACCCATTATTAAATGGGTCATTTGTTTTCTTAGTTATTTGTATATACTAAATATTAATCTTTCACCCAGATGGGTATAACTGTGTGTTTGTTTGTGTGTGTATTTGTGTATGTGTGTATGTATAAAACAATAATAATTAAAGAACAGGTAATAAATTTAAGAGTGGGCAATTGGGAGGGAGATAAGTAGGGTGGAAATGATGTAAACGTAGTGTACACATAAAAAATTCTCAAATTAAATAAATTTCAATAATAAAAACAAAATAAAATAGAGGTTAAGAGTAAAGGAAATTAAGTCAGATAAAATGTAGAAAATCTAAGGCTCTAATACAGGCTACTTTCTCATCTATAAACTGTATATACTAATGATATACATCTAGCATCATAAAGAATATTAAGTGAATTAATATGCAAAGTAGTAACTTCACAACAAGTACTAGATTTTGTATACACATCACATCTTATCACAGTAGGGACAAAAGAACAATGTGACAGTTTCATGCATGCTTCAGAACAGTAGGTAGGCTTTTCAGGAAAGGTCTTCTTTATTACTTAACATTACTCATAAACAAAATGTACAGCTAACTTCAACATAAGTGCATTGTATAATGTGGATATACATTGTGTACTGTGGTAGTGTGTTGGGCTCTATGTTAAGAAGTTATGTAAGGAAAAGAAACATATATTAATGTATGGTGTATATCTCAAAGCAATAACCAGAGAGAAAAAGACTGCATACTTGCAAATTTTCTAAACAGGTTGTTGTGTAGATTGAAGTATGTCTTTAAAAAGTCTGCAAATGTATTTATAAACTTATGTGACACCAGATGTGTGTGTATGTGTATGTGTATGTGTATGTGTATGTGTATGTGTATGTGTATGTGGGGGTATTTGCTTCCTTTGTTGAATTAAAATAAGTTGACACACAGGGAACTGTGGCTATAGAATACTACAAGAATATGAATTGGTTCTACAGCCATTTCTATTGGGTGGTGCTTTATGATATGTTGTCTCTTTGGCATTATCAACTGTCACTTCAAAATTGAAATACCTAATTTTTGTCCCACCCCACTAAGCAAGAAGGCATAAGAAGCCCCATTTTGAAGAACACTCGGAATTCAGTTGTTTATTTTTAAAATGACTGATCGTATTGATCTCATTTATCTGCCTAAGCTCGGGCACCTTTGATTTCTTATGGGAGGGGAGGCTTCACTGAGATCAGATTTGTTTCATCAATCTTTAACTGAACCTTGGACATATTTGATGAATTGACATTCATTAGCTAGGAACTATGCAATTCAGAAATCGCTTATGTGTTTCAAATCCTTCCTTTGATTATCTCCCAATATCAATTTGCCATCCTATTGGTTAGACTAGGCCTTCAGAATATGTTCCTGCTTCATTCTAGACATTTTAGAGTCCAAAGTAAAGTAACCACAGAAAGTCTGTTATGATCACAGCAAAGATGTTTGGATAGGCATTATTATTTTATTTGATGGATGTCATCACTTTATATGTAATTTCTAATACAGAAGAAAAAAAAACAACTAATAGGAAAAGAGTATTAGGTTACCAAAATAAATAGGGGTTGGCATGTGAGTTGTGAAGATTATATGCATCTCAAAGTTACAAGTATTTTTTAATGTAGAGAGGAAATGACTTTTTCTTCTTTTATGTCCCGCAGAGCTGAGCTTTTCTCACTAGCAGTCATTTCTCCTTGCTTATCTGAGACAGGAAGTTGGACACCTATCATGTCCTTCCATCTACCTTCAATGAAGACAGATTGGTCTCATCCGCCCTTCCATTCTGCATTCTTCTCCTTTGACCTGTGTCTTTCCAGTTTTATGAGGATAATGTGTCTGTTGCAGGGGAAGGCTGGATTCTGTCCTATCTATGGAATTGCTGGTGTGAGGTCAGAGTCACACTGTTTTACCTAAGAGTTTCCTTCTTTTCAACTATGTTTATCTGGGTGGAACAAAGCCATGCTTACATACACCTTTCTCTTTGGGGATGTCATCTTACTGCTTTAGCAAGCTTTCCCTAGGCTGCTTTATAATTCTACTTCCAATAATCTTTTTTAAATACTGGGATTTAAAAAAAAAATTCCAAAAGAACTGGGGTAAAGAGTGGCTGTTACCTGGAGCATAAGGACTCAAGAGGAGACAGGACTTTGCTAATGTGAGTTCAGGGCTAAAGGGAAGACTTTGAAAGGTGAACCTGAGAGAGACAAGCTGGCCATTGAAAACTAAATTGCCAACTCGCCTCCAGTGAACAAATGCACCTGCCATTCGCATTGCAGCCAATTTGCTGTTTCTACTTTTATCTCTCTCACACAGCATGCTCCAAACTCTCAAAGGTTTTCCTGTGCCTCTTTTTGTGATGTCCAAACCAGCAGGACTTGAAGATAGAGGCTTCTGCGCATGCATTTTATTCCCACTCTTTCCCACTTGTGTTAAAATAAATTGAGACAATAATATTCAAAAGGGAAGTAAAGTTCTAATGGGCCATAGCTCTTTCTCCAAACCTCAGTGTCACTGGAAACAAGCCAAATTTTCAAGATGGTGCACGCATCTCCATGAAAGGCAGCCACTGGAGCCTAGTCGCCAAGGGACAGAACTCTCTGTGCTATGAACACAAGATGGAAGTGAGAATTAATGCATTTAGGCCGACTCACCAAGAAGAACTAACAGCCTCTGTAAGAAAGTCCTCCTTTAAAGGGTGAAATATTAAAAGCCAGGTCTTAGCCCCTAAACATTTTTCCCCTATGCAAAAATGTTTGCTAATGAATGATCATCCTGTGACTGTTTTCACTATATAAATAAGGGAATGAAACATAAATCCATAAAAAGAATCTCATATGACAAATGTAGATTTGATTATATAAAAACATCTAGTTTAATGCTTTCCAAAAAAAATAATTATTTCAACACATTGCACTGTTGAGCTTTGACAATAGCTTATGTTTCTCAGCCCCCGAAGATGCTTCCAGTTACAGATTTTTGATTCTCCATGCCTGGTGCTTCTCTGAAGACACTTCTATACATTTAAATATAGGTTCTTACAAATGCTGCCAAGGAAGAAAGAAAGACCTTAGGACTGTGTCACGTGTAGCTCTTTCTTCCCTCTATCTTGAAAACCTTAAGTAAAAGCTGTACAAAATATTCTAATGCTGCCGTAAAGATGATATTTTAATTGTACAAAAGAAAAATGATTCATTGTGGTTTCCCAATCAACTGTGTAGCCTTTGCCTAGTAGGGGAAGATCTGAATCTTTAGCTGTATGATAGGGAGAAAATGGGAGACTTTTGAGTAATAGTTCTTTTCTGCTTTCCTTTCTCTTTGCATTCCTGACATGCTTTGCTATCTTTAAGCTTAGCTGGTGAATAGCCTTCAATTAAAAGTGAAAGCTCTTAAGCAACCACAGCATATATTTGAGAGACAGACTGAGAACCAGGCTCAACTCACAGGAGAGCTAATAAATTAAAAATAGGAAAAAAAACAAAAACATACAATATACTCCTGCAGTGTAACATAATATACAATTTAGAAGCTTCGGGCTACTCTGCAAAGGTGCCTGAAATTAAAGCTAATAAAAGGTGGCCACCTGTTACCTCTCAAAAGTTTATTTACAAAGATGATTTATTTGACCTTCACTGATTCATTCATTTGTGGGTTTAATTTCTTCCATTTGTTCTAGAAAAAAATTTTTAATATCTTTTCACAATTCTAATCCAAGGGCATTGTTATAAGATAGTCACAATTTGGATAATATTTCTTATATACCAGGCATCATGTTAATGATTTCATATAACTATCTTGTCTAATACTTCTAAAATGTAATGAAGTTAATTTTTCCATTCTGAATGTAAGGAAAATCAAATCAATTTGTTACCAGAGGGCTTGTCTGGATTGGGAGGGGTTCTTGGAGTCTTGATTAAAGAATTGAAAAATCACACACAAATGGCAAAGCAGCAAAAGATTTATTTAAAGAGAAAGTGAAGGATATACTGTGAGCAGAATGCCAGTTGAGCCACAGTCATCCAGACAGTGATTATTGCTTAGGGCTCCCTTTAATGAGGTCTAACAGAAAAAAGAGTTAGTTGCTAAAAACCATAGTGTGTATAATTTTCTGGTCTTTTTGACAATTTTGAATTATATAAGTCTTGCTTTCATGTATATTTCCATGATATATCCGATTTAATCATATACACACACAATTATACATAGGCATAAAATGGTAAATAAAGATTTTCCCTAAAATTTTTTACTTTGTTTGTCTTACTTTGCATGGACCCAGGAAAATTATTTCATTGCTTGAAGTTATGCAGCTCAATTGAATTAAGGTTCCTAGGTGCCTAGGTATATTGTTAGGAGAGAAGTGTGTGGACAGTCAAAACCAAGTGGAGTCCTGGGTTGTAAAACTATCTCTATGCTTACCTACCTCAAAATGAAGTTTAAATTTCTAGTAAAGTAAGAATCCAGGATTCAGGACTAGTTCTAAAGCCCAGTGCCTAGGCACAAAGTTATTCACTGTAAATATATATTTAAAGAGGCGGTCTGCTTGCATCATTGGTGTCAGAGTTAATCCTTTATGGAAAACATTTACCACACTCACAGTTTTTATGTTAGATCCTTCTTATATTTATAACCATATATTAATCGTTCAACCACAGAACCCTGAAGTCTAGCTCAAGCAGAAATGCTAGCTAATTTCTAAGTTTTTTCTTCTATAGAATAAGCTTATGCCATTAAAGTTTAGTGTGTGTGTGTATGTATGTGTATGTGTGTATGTGTGTGTGTTTAGTCTTTAAGTTCCCAGTTGCTAGTATGATATATGCTAGGTGAACTACAATTGCATACTCAAGGGACATATTCTATGAGCCCAACCAAAAAGTCAATCATATCACCACACAATCATAATGATTCTGTTTTCCTTTTGTGCCTTTGGGGAAAAAATTACCCAAACATATATTCCTGATTATTGCCATTCTAAATTCAGTGGAACACAATTTTAAAGTGGCTTTAGTTTTCATTTCCCTAATGGCTAAGGATAATGAACACATGTGTAGAAATTTATTGTTCATTTGGTTTTCTTCTTTTAAGAACCACCTGGCTCTTCAAGTTCAATGGCTCATTTATGATCAAGTTCTTTAGAGTAACAGTATTTAATCTTTGCAGTTCCTTAAATATCCTAATTTAGTTTCCTATCTGATATATAGAGGTGTCTTAATTAAGGCTCCTATTGCTTCTACAAAAAATATTACTAAAAAGCAAGCTGACATAAGACTAGCCAGCATAACTGACCCCTTTTGAACTCAACACATAAACATCACTATTTAGCCATAACCTTTCCTTTCTTCTTTATCCCCAGGATCTCACATTAAAAACATAAATAACATGGTACAGTCATAACCTAGATAAGCAAAACCCAAATCTAACAATATAAATAGCTCAATGTCTAATTATCTGGGATTTACTTATGAACTATTGAGCTCCTGTGAAGTGCTTGAGTCAATCACTTCTTCAGCTCCGCCCTCTGCAAGTATGTCCTAGAAGACGCAGTATGTCTTCTAGGCACCTCTGGCTCTACTTCACTGCTGCTGCTGTTCTTGGTGGTCATCTCATGGTACTAGCATTTCCAAAACACTGGGCTGCACTTTCAACAATATCCTCTCATGGGCTCTCTTCATGGTACCAAGCTTCAACTTCTATGCAGAAGCCTTTCAGTCCTGGGCCATCAACTGTCACTAAGGTTTCACTTTTACCATTGCCCTCTCCTGGTGTCTCACAGCACAAAGCCTCAGCTGCTCTTCATGCCTTCAAAACCAGTAGCTCCTGGGTGACTCTTACACTGCCAAGCTCAGGTGCCAGTGTCAAGTACAACCCTAGTCACCCCTAGAACACACCCTCTGTGTGCTGACTCTTAGGAAACACTTCTCAGATGTTTTTACTTCAACAATGTTGGTCTCTTCTATCACTTCTAAATTCTCAGCTCCTGCCAACCAGCATCAAGTATTCCAGGAAAAGGAAGGTTTCACTTTAGCAGTTCTGGAATCTTGTTAATTACACCTGCTTCTTCATTCCCTGTTAACTAGGGTGACAATATCTTAAATCAAAATAGAAAATGTTCCTAATAGTCTGTAAACTTGCCTCTGAAGCCTCAAAGGCACCTTCTTGCTCTGCACTGTCCTCAACATTCTTATCTTCCAAGTTCCCACAATGCATCACACTGAGTTCTCAACATCTAATCGGTTTTCTAGTTAAGTACCCAGCCCACCTTGGGTGACACTATTTCTTGGATAAGGGGCCCAGAAATGTATAGGAGTGGAGGAGTTACACTGGGCACAGGCAAGCAAGCAAATGAGCAATGTGCTTTTGGTTCCCTCTGATCCTGATTGTGAATGTGGTGCGACTCTTTGAAGCCCTTCCTTAAATTTCCTGCAATGCTGAGCTGGAATCTAGAACTGGAAGTGAAAATAAACCCCTTTCCTTACCTAAATTGCCTTATTTATCTGTTTATTTTTATGCTCAATTCAGTTATCTCCTTTTTTAAAATTTTTTATTGTTTTTTGAAAATCAATATCAAACTTTATATAAAAATGTAAAACATTCAGAACAGCTAAAAAATACAATAATAGAAGTTATCTTTTCTCTAAAATCCATGAAACATAAAAAATAAAATATAAAGCTCCTCAAGCCAGGTTACAAGAAAGCACAGTATGTCATAGCTAATGCCCACGGATCTACTATGGTCACCAGAAATTTCTGCTAAGCAACCCTTCTACAGACAAACTAGAAGTTTTTTTTTCTTTTTGTTTTTGTTTTATTTTGTTTTGGGGTGTGTGTGTATATGTATGTGTGTGTGTGTTTTAAATCACTTTATTCACCCATCATCTTTCAATGAAATAAGAATGCTTTAACTTAAAGTCCACTAATTAGTGAGTACATTCTCTGCTTATCCTTCTGGGTTTGTGAGACCTCGCTCAGGAGGATATTCTACAATTCCATCCATTTGCTTGAAACTTTTAGGATATCATTTTTTCTTACTGCTGAGTAGTACTCCATTGTGTAGATGTACCATAGTTTGTTAATCCATTCTTCAGCTGAGGGGCATCTAGGTTGTTTGCAGGTTCTTGCTATTATGAATAATGCTGCTATGAACATAGTTGAGCTAATATCTTTGAAGTGTAAATGTGCATCTTTAGGATATACGGCCAATAGTGGTATTGCTGCATCCTTGGGGAGATTGATTTCCAGTTTTCTGAGGAACCGCTATATTGCTTTCCAAAGTGGCTGAACAAGTTTACATTCCTATCAGCAATGGAGGAGTGTTCCCCTTGCTTCACATCCTCTCCAGCAAAGGTTGTCATTTGTGGTTTTGATCTCAGCCATTCTGACAGGTATAAGGTGGTATCTCAAAGTTGTTTTGATTTGCATTTCTCTGATAGCTAAAGATGTTGAGCATTTTTTCAAGTGCCTTTCAGCCATTTGTAATTCTGCTGAGAATTCTCTTTTTAATTCTGAATTCCATTTTTTGATTGGGTTACTCAAGGTTTTGAGCTCTAGTTTCTTGAGTACTCTTTATATTTTAGAGATCAGTCCTCTGTCACTTGTAGGGTTGGTGAAAATCTTTTCCCATTCTGTAGGCTGTATTTTTGTCTCATTGACTGTGTCCTTGGCCTTACAGAAGCTTCTCAGTTTCAGGAGATCCCACTTATTTATTGTTCTTTTTAGTGTCTGTGCTACTGATGTTATATTTAGGAAGTGGTTACCTGTGCCAATGCATTGGAGGGTATTTCACATGTTATTTTCCATCAAGTTCAGTGTGGCTGGGTTTATGTTGACATCTTTGATCCACTTGGATTTGAGTTTTGTGCAGGATGATTGACTTGAATCTATTTGGATTTTTCTACATACTGCCATCCAGTTATGCCAACACAATTTGTTAAAGACAATATTTTTTCCATTGACTATTTTTGACCTCTTTGTCAAAAATCAGGTGTCCATAGGTGGGTGGGTTAATGTCTGGGTCTTCAGTTTGATTACATTGATCCACAAGTCTGTTTTTATGCCAGTTCCTAAGCTGTTTTTATTACTGTATCTCTATAGTATAACTTGAAGTCCGGGATGATGATGCCTCCTGAGGGTTTTTTGCTCAATTATCTCTTCAAATACTCAAAACCTGCTGCCTGGTGTATATGCCATCCACTGTAAGCTGCAGTTTACATAAACAGGTAGATGTGAAAAAAAGAGCAATGGAATGCATGTGACATGAAACCAGGAGTGCAAACATTTTTTTTTTTTTTTTTTTTTTTTTTATGGAGAGATAAAGGGACCTGGAATTGGTGAGTAAGGAGTAAATATGAGTTGTGACAATGGGGGAATGTAAAAAAAAAAAGGCAAAATATTTTTACACATGTGTATAAAAGTATGGTAATGAAGTTCATTAGTGTGCTAACTTAATAAGTAATTATATATTTATGTACATATAAAGTCAATATAGCTTCTCTAAATGATTTATCCTAGAATCTAGAAAATTACCATCAGCTATACATAATCTTTTAAATGATAAATACATTGGAGTATGGAGTTTTCTAACAAAAATCAGCCTTACTAAGTCAGAGGAATAACAGGTTCAGAATCTAGGTTTTCTGATGCCTTGCACTGGCATCAGAAATGGATGCCCCATAGATAACACTATGTGCTTATGTGGATCAGGTCTTGTTTTCTATTCACATACACACATTATCAGCCTGTCCCCTGACTATTTTCCATTAAGATTCCCCAGTGGGCCATAAAAATGATTTCCACAATGGAAATATGTTCTGTGAACTTCCTTCCTCCCTTTATTTTTTATGGAGAAGTCATTATGTAATAAGGAGACCTGCAAAATACCCCATATAGAACCATTTCACCATAAGAAAGCTCAGTATATATACAAACTATGTTAGAAACATTGTTCTAGTAAAGAATAATTTTGTACCTTCATAAGGAAGACCAGTTCAGAGATCCTGAAGCTTTGCATTGATTACATAACATACTTTCCTTAAATAATTCCTGAGGATTTGTTCTCCTTTTCTAGTGGGGACATAGAGATATAAATAAAATCCTGCAGGTACTAAAGATACCAAGGAAGGCCAAAAATATAATGTGGGACTTCCCCCACCCCCAGCAGCTGCACACTTTACCAGTAAAGCTGCAGAGGTATTTGGTTAGATTGCTGGAGAACAAAATAAGCATGCTCAGTGCAGTGTTTCCTCAGGCAATTTCTAGGAATATCCTCTGCATTTTTATAATCTCCATAGGTGGAAATACAGGTTGTGACTCTCACGATGATAAATGCTTCCTTGCATATTCAAACTATATCATTTTATATATTTTATATATATTATCATAGCCTTGATTTTTCAGGGAACTTGCATTTATATCATGCATCACATATACAATTATTAAACTCAAATGTGAGAATGTCAAATTTCTAGGATACTTGACTTAAATGATCTATAAATAGGTCCTTCAAAGTTCTCAAAAAAAAAAAAAAAAAGACAGAGAGTTGGGACAGCTGTGTGGGTGGGAAACTTGTGAAACATGGCAAAGATGAAAATGACATACTGAATTAGGCCAAGACTGCAAAGTATCTTTCAATTGTATCTTTAGTCCTCAGAGCAGAGGATAAATACCTATGGTTTCTATAGATGATACTCAATATTGACTAATAACTATAATTCAATCAGAACATTAAAAAATAGATAAACAGACTGGAAGGTGAACCTTACAGTCATTAGTAACGTGCCAACGAAAGTCTGCAATGAATAAAGAGGGTTTTCATGCAATGGTCATTATCTCAAAACACCAGAGACATTTGGAAAATATCAAATTCATCCTCCAATTTTTAGACAGATGTGCCTGTACATAATCGTTGTACAGTTAGCTTTTTAATGGTGTTTCTGTCAGAATCATTATTGGTAGCTGCCACTGCAGATACTACTGAGTTTGCCTGGTTTTGGAAGTTCAGGCCAGGTCGGTGAGCCCTTGATGAGGTGGCAGCTGTGCCACCTGGAACTACATGCATCATGGGTAGATGACAAGCTAGGACAGGGCTACAGTAATGTGAACATTTATTGTGACTTGCCTCACTCTCTCGAGCATTGTACTGGGCAGAACCCAAACTTATGATCTTAAACTTATTCCAAGGAACTAGAAAATGTGAAAAAGCTCATGGATATTCCCTAGGTTTAGGAGTCCTTTCCTCAGGCACCTAGAACATAATAGAAGATAAATTGAGAAGATCATTGTGAAGTGCCTTCAAAGTTAGCATCCTACACATTAATCCCTCACAGGAGCAGATGGATGAAAGGATGGGTCCCATAATTCACAAAGAACAAAGAGGACCAATGTAAGAAATGTCCAAGCATACAACTAGCTTGAGAGGCAAGGATGTAGTCTTAATGTGTTTATCTTTCCCGATGCATTGCTTTGGATAATGTGAGGCCTTTGAAACATTTTAATAGAGGTGTTAAGTAAGAGAAGATAGAACACCATTTGAAAAATATATGCATCCCTGGGAAATGCTGCATCTCTTTTGTCAGCATCATTATTTCTTTCACCTAGTACCATGTCAGTGGGGCTTGTTAAAGTCTAGCTTGTATAAGATTTCTTGTAAGTCCAGTACAAGTGAAATGTTCCTCTCATCTCCATGAGGATCTATGAACTAAGATATGTTTGGAATCACTTTAATAACTTGATTGAATGTTATTATACCTGTAAGCGTTTTGTTTATTTTTTAAAAAGGTCTTTTTTTTTCATATATCCTCCTGCTACCCATCCCTTCCCCCCCTCCCAATCCCTCCCAGTCAGTCTCCAGCCTAACCCCACCCCCTCCCTCTCTCCTTCCCAGAAAAGGGCAAGAAGTCCCAAGGTGGGTCAGCTCAGTGTGATGCATCCAATCCAGACAGTTCTGATTTCCTCTTCCCAATATCAAGACTGGGTTAGGTGTTTCTCTGCATGGAATGGGCTGCAAGGTGCCAGCCCATGCCTAGGAACACAGTCTGATCCCACTCCTTGAGGCTCCACATACTGCCTATGCCAATTGACAATTGCCTATCCTTGGAGGGCCTAGCATCTTTTCCCAATGGCTCCCCAGTGGCTGTTCTTGATTCAGGGAGCTCCCCAGAGCTCCAGCCAGCCATTTCTGTGGGAATTTTTCTCATAATCCCTATCTGTTTGCTCAGACAGACTCCCTCCCTTTCAGCTAGATCAGGAGCTTGGCCCAGTGCTCAGCCATGGATCTCTGCCTCCACCTTCATTCATTGTTGGATGTAGGTTCTGTGATGACACTTAGGATGGTTATTCATTTGATTAGGTTAAGTCCTGTTTAGGCACTTTCCCCACTATTGGTTGGACACCTAGCCAGGGACATCCTGTGTGTCCTTGCAGGTTACCCTAGCACCAGGTCTCTTTCCAGCCCCTCTTTGGCTTTCTCTATCAAGTTATCTTTTTTTTTCTCCCTCATTGTTGCTTTTCTCACTCAACCATCTTCTTCTCTCATGATTTGTTCCCACCTCTTCTTGGTTGCTACCTAGTATGATCCCAGTTTGCTAAGGAGATCTTCTCTATTTTCTCTTCTTAGGGGAATCCCGGGATATCTCTCTTAAATTTCTTCTGGTCCCAAGCTGTTCAGGGATTGTGGTTTACAGCTTGAGTATTCTTTGCTTTTTGTCTAAAATGCACTTCTGAGTGAGTACAAAGAGAGGATGTAAACGTTTTAATGTGTGATTGCTGAATTCAGGTGTCAGGGACAGTCGTAAAACATGACATTTATAAATGTGAATGTCTTGATCCCAAATAATGTCCTCAGCAAAGCATATTCCTGTTTGGTTGACAGTTTTTCTTCTTTATGGTGTTTTAAGACACTTTGAACAACATTTATAATAATTTATTATACTTCCTAATTAGATTTACTGATTAGAATCTTGCTCACTTACATAGCTGTTTTCCCTTAAATGGATGGCACCAGCTGGCTCATAGCTGAAACCTGTTCTGACTCAGAGGCTGTCAGAGGGGCCAACATAAGGCAGAACCTCATGGTGTACGACCTCATGTAAAGGTACAAAGTGGCTGACTGAGTATTACATTCTGTAACATTTCTTTAATAATGCTAGATATATATTAAATATGTTGGAGATTTTCTTTGAAACCTCAGCCTTGGTTACTTGAGCATGCATTTAATTTCTGTGATGGGGGGAAAGGCTGCTATTATTTTCTGTCAGCCTCTAATCATAAGGGCAAACAGCTAAAAGTCTACTTTCAAGTTGAGCCACTTGGTGTATTTCACCATGAGGAGAAAGTGATGGCTGTATAATTAAGAGAAGAAAGCATTAGCAAAAGGCGAGGAGAGCAAGGCAGTCACAAGTAGCCCAGACTCTGTCTCCATGTAATTTTACCTATGGTGTGAAGACTCCGTAATTTATTCACTCTCTCATCGCACAGGTTATGAGGAGACTCATCATGTTAGGAACTATCTATAGTTGCATGTGTGACCAGTGTGAGGAAGTTTGACTCACAGATGTCAAGGGCTCCCAGTAACCACATGTCTTACAGTCTGGTATTTTCCAGAGAAATGTAGCCTCCTTCTGAGGCCACACTGAATGGGGAAATAGAGTACTAGACACATGGAGTCAATTGCCCTTTCCCCATGGGTTGTATCAAATGAGACACGGGTTGAAAATAAAGAATATTCTGGACAGCTATGAGGCTTGGTTCTCAGTCCATCTGGAGCTGCTGGAATGGAGAAACACATAAGAGCCCTGCTAGCTGCTGCAGTGTAAGTCTCTTGTTCAGTCTGTGGCTTATGAAGAAGCCATTCTGTCAGACACCCTTGGTCAGATGAAGTGAGGAAGATGAAGAGGCTGGCTGTACCAGTGCCTGACATCCTAGACTGCCATTCCCTGGATTCCAATTTTGCTTCTGTACCTTATTACTGTTACAGGACAGAGATGATAGACAGACTGGGGAATGTTGCTAGTAGAGCCTAGCAAGAGATACTTCTGCTCCTTCCCAGAAGGTCTGCTGAGTTTGACCTATCTCAGGGGCATCTCCTTGCAGGGTCCCCTACCTCTTACCTTTCCCATAGTCGTTTTTTTCTGATATAAGCCCAGAGTTCCAGAAGAAGTTAAAACCATCTCTCACAGGAAGGGTCAGTGCACACATCATGTTGCATAAGTGCAGCACAGTGAGATGGATACAGACACAGTCACAGAGGGTCACGCTGCCTCACAAATCATGTGCTAGAGTGCTCCAGCCCCACAGTGTGTTAACAGGAGGCTGCTTTTATGAGAATTGATCAACTCTCTTAAACACAGGTGTTGTGCATGCTTATGTGTGAGCCTGGGAGTCAGGTGGGCAAAACTTTGATAGGCAGTGTTTGTTTCCTAAGGACATGGTGCTTTGAATAAAACATCACGGCAGGGCGCAGAAGCATGAGAAGAGGCATCTTTGACATTTTCTTCATAACATGCCTAGGGCTCTGAATAACAGGTGGGACCCAAGGCCTTCCATGTCTGACTTTACATTTAGCTCAAGATTAATGAGAGATTCACCCCATTTGATATTCCTGTGTTGAAGCAGAGATAGGGAGCTGCCTCTCACACACTCCTTACCTTGCTTTTGAGTTTCAAAAAGAAATTGGAGGGGAAAGAACTCCTACTTTATCATAAACAAACATGGAAAGGAAACAATGCGGGCAGCAAATAGATTTGGTTAAGAAAATCCATTTTCTATTGGAAAGTTGTTTAAGTTTTCCTGGCTATAGATATGAATATTATCAATGTTATTTAGAAAAATGGCTCAAAATGACCTGATGTGGTGAGAGGGGGATGGGATCTTGAATAAGGATTACGAGGAGAGAAAATGTGACTTCTTTATTTATAATAATAAAAAAGGGAAAAAACAATGGAATGAATTTTGTTGTTATAGCTATTTTATATTTTCTTCTTTTACCTGAAGAAAAATAAAAGTTAAAAAGAATGAGTGACAGGGAGGAGCAGGAGGGGGAAGGGAGTCTGAACAAGGGGATACATGGATAAAAAAAATATGACTTTATTCATAAAAAGAAATAAAAAGAAAACAAAAAAGAAAAATGGCTCAAAACTACAAAACAAAATTCTTTATTATAGAATTTTGAAGCTGAAAACCAAACCCCCATATGTTCTCCACGATTGCTGGCTGGCACTTCTACATCTATTCTCAACATAACTGCCCATATACCCAGGCTTTCTGATCTCAGGGGATCCCCAGTTACTGTCTTGACAGCTGTTTAGTCCAGTCCATAAGGCAACATCTCACATGCAGTGATAATGTAGTTTGAAATATCAAGGCTCTCCATAAGTCTTCCCTATACACTCAGTGGAGTTCATTACCAAGCTAATAATTTTGCTCTTTGACTTCATAACATTGGTCCACAGAATCACCCTGCCCAACCTCAGTTACCCAAACAATGAATGTGCACAAAGGACTGGCAATACCAGCGGATGGATAGGGACCAAATAAGGCAAAGACATCCCTGGTTTGTTAACTATATAATGTGACATTACCCAGCACAGTGTCATTATGAATTGTTAACTTTATTGTTATCATCATCATCATCATTTTGCCACTTTTCCTCTTTCTGTCTTCTTTCATTCTTAAAAAGTTATTTGCCTCACCAAAAAAAATGACTTACAGGAGAAACTTTACCTCAAATTTATCAATTGCAGGTTGCTATTTTGATGCTTTTTTTAAAAAAAAAAAAATTCCAAATCCTTTCCAACCTTATTTACTTCTCTGGAATTCCTCAACCTATTTAGAATTGCATAAAGTGTCTACCTCCCCAAGCTATATTTAACCTTTGCAGCAACTACTTTATTTTTTTTCCCACTAGGAATAATTTTGGAAAAATTATAATTGGAATGAATTAATTCATGATGGTAACTGTTAGTGTAAAAGAAATTAATGTGAATGTGCCATGTACTGTCAAAAATGGCTTGTGGCAGGCTTTGAACAATAACAATGCAAAGAAAATAATTCTAAATCCTCTCACTCACTCTGTTCTTTTTCTAAATATTCCCTCTCCTGGGCCCTTGAGCAGGGGTAGCAATCAACATTTATACCCTTTGTGGTATTCTATACAACTTCTATATAGAATAGTTCCCCTATTTCTACTACAGTCTAGCTCCCTCCTCCACACAAAGAGTACCATATACCTTAAGCAGTTAGGAAAACAGAATTGGGGCTAATAATAGAGGCATTAAGAAGTTTATACAAATACCATAGTTTTCTCCCAAATTTTTGATTCCCAAGATAAAATGAGATGACCAGAAAGTCACCTTGAAAATGTGAGAGTAAAGGAGAGCATCTCTCACCCTCCCACATTACCACATGACTTACAACAGTGTAATAGAAACCAGAGGCCTCAAGCCAGACCAATGACTCTTGGCAATGAATACTTGCCAGTAACCGTATATGGACAAAGGGCTTTACAACCTGACTCACTGTACCACGCTGCAACTTCCATGAAGAGATTTTTCAAATTTTTTCCATTTTTTAATTTTTTTTGGTCTTTTTTCTCTTAAATTTTGTTTTACTGGGAGAAAGTGCAGGGGTGGAGGGCGGATTAGACTGGATAGGGAAATGAATGGGATCAAGATACAGAATAAATAAAAAGATTTAAAAAATAAAGATTAAAAAATGACATTGTGGGAGTAAGCATTATTTTCTTGATAACTACCTGTTGACACTTGTAGAGTTAAAACAAGGGACTGCTCTGCACCATCTTCCAGTTTCATTTCTCTTCACACTGTCCATGCATAGTGCAATCTTTTCCCATCTTGAAGGTGCTCAATGTGACCACAGTTTTCATTTTCATTAAGCATAGTGGGCAAGACATTGTCTCTGAACCCCTGTATGTCTGTCTTCTGTACCTTTACAGAGTATTTTTCTTGACCTTAAAATATTTTTTACTTTTTGTTTTCAAGAGTCTTATTTTTTTATTTGAAAGCTTTTTTTTTTGTATTTTACATACAATCACAGTTTCCCTTCCTCTTCTCCTTTTCCCCATCAAGTTGCCTTCCCCACCCCACCTCCACATCTTCTACTCCTAAGAGAGGATAAGGCCTCCCATGGGAAGTCAATAAACTCTTGTACATCAAGTTAAGGTAGGACCAAGGCTCTCTCCTGTGCATCAAGTCTGAACAAGATATTTCTCGACAGGGAAAGGGCTGCAAAAAGCAAGCTCTTGCACCAAGGTTAATGTCAAGAACATCTTATTTATAACAAATATTTCATGGCTAAAATACTGATAATAATAAGGTCTAGGGAATATTTTACATTCATTTTTAAAAAACAATAACTCAGCAGGAAAAATACATTTTTGTTTTCTGTGAAATATTGTGTAGCCACTACACTTATGTGATGATTGAAAGCTAAATTTTAAAGATTTACCTAGTAGGTGAGGTGGGTTTTAGTGGCTTCAAGGAATACAAGCAGAATTTTTATCTACTCCAAGAATTATAACTAACAGCTCTCTCAATAGAGAAAAGCATACCCTTTGGGATATAAAAACAGGGGAAGAACACTTGTATTTTCTCTGATAAGGTCTTAGGGTGTAGCTCACTTCCAAGTACTTGGAATTCACCCAGTTGCTATTTGTCACCTACCCGAGGTAACCTAGTATTTCTGAACCTCCTTCTGCTCAGTACTCTTCTAACTGCCAAATAGAACCATCTGCTCTGGTTGGACATTATCAAAACCCTCTTTTGAAAGTATGAGAAATTTAAAAGATATTTTTGAGGCTGTAAATGGAAGATAGCATTTGCCTCTTCTGCATCAACATCTGGAAGCTTATCCAGATTAACAAAAGCAAATACCAAACATCTGGAATAAGAATCTGGAAATATGAGTGGCTGAAGAAGCTGCTGAGTTGCTAAGGAAATGAAGCCTCAGTGAGCAGAGTCAGAATAGTACCATTTGCACTTATTTAGCAAGGCAATGACCCGTCCATAGAACCAGCCACTTGACATCCCACAGAGAGTGTATCCATTGCTGAAGCGGCAATAATGGACAGCCTCAGCTGGTCACAAATGCCCCTGCTGGCATCTGGAAACTTTGTCCTCTTTTTTAAGCAGCCCACACATTTGGATTACAGAGTTACTGTGAACATTTAATAAAAATACAAAAATAGACCCTATCATTTAATATACCTTTTTTTAAGATAAACTTAACATAGATTTCAGCATTCTACCAGCCATAGCATGTGCATTACCATAAGAAAGCATCAATTAAAATTCACAGGCAAATGGATGGATTTGGAGAATATCCTCCTGAGCGAAGTCTCACAGACTCAGAGAGATGGGCAGGGGATGTACTCACTCACTAATGGTCTCTAAACAAACAAACAAGAAAAAAAAAAAAAAAAAAAAAAAAAAAAAAAA
>PVIH01009435.1:0-82418 GCA_004025045.1 Sigmodon hispidus | reverse complement strand
AGGATACAGGCGCTGAGGCCCGCCGAGCCCTCCTCACCTCTGGTCAGGGTTCGAATCCGCCCCTCAGAGACCCCTGCAGTTAGTTTGCTCAGTTCACTCAGTTCGGGGTCGCGGTAGGGATCCTTGCAGATACCCTCAGCAGCAGCAGGAGCTGTGGGTGTGGCCAGGTGCAGAGTTCAGCTGCCCCTGCTCCAGAGTCCAATTTCTGTTTTTTATGGCACTCACATGAAAGCTTTATTGGGAGTGGGAGATAAAGGAAGAAAGGAAAAGAGAGAGGGTAGGAGGTTCACATGACCTCAGGTCAAGAGGAAAAGGGCAAAGAGAGAGAGTAAAAGGGGAAGAGTCTTTTTTGTTATTCCATCTTTATTTTTTCCTTTTTTATTGTTTTTAAAAATTAATATCAAACTTTATATAAAAAATATCCAGGATAGCAAAAAAAAAAATCCATAGAGCAATAAAACTTCTCTTTTCTCTTAAATACATGGAATGTAAAAAATAAAATCTAAAGCTTCTCAAGCTAGACTAAACTCAGCTACAGATGAAGAAAGCACAGTAGGTCAGAGCTAGTGCCCATGGATGCACTATGGCCACCACAAATTTCTGCTAAATAACACTTCTACAGTCAAACCAGAAGTGGTTTGTGTGTGTGTGTGTGTGTGTGTGTGTGTGTGTGTGTGTGTTTTAAATCACTTTATTCACCCATCTTCTTTCAAAGAAATAAGAATGTTTTTGCTTAAAGTCACCTAATGAGTGAGTACATGCCCTGCTTTTCCTTCTGGGTTTGGGAGACCTTGCTCAGGAGGATATTCTCCAAATCCATCCATTTGCCTGTGGATTTTAGGATATCATTTTTTTCTTACTGCTGAGTAGTACTCCATTGTATAGATGTACCACAGTTTGTTAATTGATTCCTCAGTTGAGAGACATCTAGGTTGTTTCCAGGTTCTTGCTATTACGAATAATGCTGCTATGAACATAGTTGAGCTAATGCTTTTGGAGTACAAATGTGCATCTTTAGGGTATATGCCCAATAGTGATATTGCTGGATCCTTGGGGAGATTGATTCCCAGTTTTCTCAGAAACCATCATACTGCATTCCAGAGTAGCTGAACAAGTTTTCACTCCCACGAACAACAGAGAAGTTTTCCCCTTGATCAGAATTCTCTCCAACATAGGCTATCATCTGTGTTTGATCTTAGCCATTCTGACAGGTATAAGTTGGTATCTCAAAGTTGTTTTGATTTGCATTTCTCTGATGGCTAAAGATGTTGAGCACTTTTTCAAGTGCCCTTCGGCCATTTGTAATTCTGTTGATAATTCCCTTTTTAGTTCTGAACTCCATTTTTTAATTGGGCTATTAAGGGTTTTGGGCTCTAGTTTCTTGAGTTTTCTATATATTTTAGAGATCAGTCCTCTGTCACTTGTAGGGTTGTTGGAAATCTTTTCCCATTCTGTAGGCTGTGATTTTGTCTTAATGACTGTGTACTTGGCATTATAGAAACTTCTCAGTTTCAGGAGATCCCACTTATTGATTGTTGTTCTTAGTGTCTGTGCTACTGATCTTATATTTAGGAAGTGATCACCTTGCCAATGCATTGGAGAGTATTTCCCACTTTCTTTTCTATCAAGTTCAGAGTAGCTGGGTTTATGTTGAGGTCTTTGATCCTCTTGTATTTGAGTTTTGTGCAGGGTGATAGGTTTGGATATTTTCATTTTTCTACACACTACCATCCAGTTATGCCAACAACATTTGTTGAAGATACTATCTTTTTTTCCATTGAATATTTTGGGCCTCTTTGTCAAAAATCAAGTGTTCATAGGTGTGTGGGTTAATGTCTGGGTCTTCAATTTGATTCCATTGATCCACAAGTCTGTTTTTATGCCAGTACCAGGCTGTTTTTATTACTGTAGCTCTATAGTATAACTTGAAGTCAGGGATGGTGATGTCTCCTGAGGTTCTTTTGTTGAGCAAAATTGTTTTGGCAATCCTGGCTTTCCTGGTAGTCCAAATAAAATTGGGTATTGTTCTTTCAAGGTCTGTCAAAAATTGTGTTGGGATTTTGCTGGGAACTGCATTGAATCTGTAGATTGCTTTTGATAAGATTGCCATTTTTACTATGTTGATCTTACCTATCCAGGAACATAGGAGAGCTTTCCATTTTCTGGTATCCTCTTCAATTTCTTTCTTCAGTGATTTAAAGTTTTTGTCAAACAGATCTGTTACTTCTTTGGTTATTGTTACACCAAGGTATTTAAAGCTATTTGGAGCAATTATGAGGCGTGATGTTTCCCTTATTTCTTTTTCAGCCCTTTTTTTAGTGTATAGGAGGGCTACTGATCTCTTTGAGGTAATCTTGTATCCTGCTACATTGTTTAAGGTATCTATCAGCTGTAGAAGTAGAATACAACCTGGAAAATTATTCCCCAGTACATTTCATTTTAATAATGTTGTTCTCATATTAATCAGAGCTGATTTTTCACACTTAACTAACCAATATTGCAATGATTTGAAAGAAACTGCCCCCCCTGCAAATAGTGGCACTATTAGGAGGTGTGGCTTTGTTGGAGTAGGTGTGGCCTTGTAGGAGAAAGTGTGTCACTGTAGAGGCAAGCTTTGGGCTCTCATATATGCCCAAGCCACACCTAGTGTCTCAGATCACTTCCTGTTACCTGGAAATCAAGATTATTAACTCAGCTCCTCCAGCACCACAAATGCCTGCATGTTTCCATGTCCTGCCATAAGGATAACGGACTAAACCACTGAAACTATAAGCCACCCAGTTAAATATTTTCCTTTATCAGAGCTGCCATGGTCATGGTGTCTCTTCACAGCATCAGAAACCTTAACTAAAACAAGTATCTAACATGCTAGCAAAGCAAATGTTTTACTTCCACAGATTCTCAGTTCAAATACATTACACAAAAAGTTGTCACAGAGTCTGAGCGTGATTCCCAAACTTCCCTTTAAGATCCCACAAGCATCTCACCCCCCATAAAAAGATTCCACAAGCAATGTGGGCCTCAGTCTGCATTTTTCTCAAGCCCATTTCTGAGCCCTATCTGATCACCTAGCCAAAGTTCCAGATCCTTCACAATCCTTCACCAAATAACATGGTCAGCTTCAGACCCCACTCCAACTATAGGAACACCTGACTCACTCTTGAGGGAGGGGGGACAAAACTGGATTTGGCCAGGAGTGGAGACTGATCCAAGCATTATTGGGTCAGTGGGACCATAGGACTGTCTGCTCCCTGCCCAGGGAGGGGATGAGGAGTTGCAGAGAAGAAAAATGACCAGATGTGGTGGGAGGGGGAAGGGACCTTGAATAAGGATATTCAGGGATGGAAAAAAAAAATTCAGAGGGAAAGCTGAACACAAAGTAAATATGTGTATAGCAATCTTATTTGCATTATCACCCTTGATAAGTCATGCTTATGATTTTTATCTTTTTTATAGTTATTGTTAACTTTTCAGCATTTTAAATTCATTTTACTGTTTTTTGATAAATACAAAATAAATAAAGAAAAAAAAATAACATGTTCAGAAGCATCACAGCAAGTTCTTGCTATCTGTTACTAATTTCTCTTCTAGTTTGCTTTCTGGCCCAGTGAAAACAAAAATGACCACAACCAACTTAGGAAGGAACGGGTTTATTTCAGCTCACACATTGCAGTCCATAGTCAAGGAAAATCAGGGACTTTGGGCAGAGACCTGCAGGGGGAAACTGGGGCAGAGGCTGTGAAGGAAATCCACAAGGTGTGCTCAGCTGCCTTTCTTATGCAGCCAAGACCTACCAGCCCAGGAATGTCAGTGCCTATAGCAGGATGGGACTTTCTTCATCGCTTAACAATTGAAGAAGTGCCACTACAGACATGCCCACAGGCCAGTCTGATGGAAGTAATTCCTGAATTGAGATTTCTTCTTCCCAGATGACTCTACTCTGTGACACATTGACAAAAACTGACCAGTGCCCTTCTCCTCCAGACTGTCATACAGAAGCACTGCCCAAGGGCTTAAAGAATGGCTTGCGGGGCTTGAGGGATGGCTCAGAGGTTAACAGCACCATCTGCTCTTCCAGAGGTCCTGAGTTCAATTCCTAGCAACCACATGGTGGCTCACAATCATCTACAATGAGATTTAGCACCCTCTTCTGGTGTGCAGACATACGTGCAAGCAGAACACTATATACACAATAAATAAATCTTTAAAAAAAAAAAAAAAAGAAAAAAGAAAAAAGAATGGCTTGCTTATAGTTCTGGAATTCTGCCTGGTACTTCACTTTACAGAAAGAAGGAATGGCATGAATATGCAGAATACATCCTACAATTTTCTATACTGCTATGAAGTTACTGTTCAAAGTAGATTGCCTCTTAATACACAGTTGAGACATTAGTACTAGCATAGTATCCCATGAAGATAAGTCTGTCTCTTAGGATTTTGTAACTTGTAACTAACTATCTCTGTGTACTCCTCAATAGACAGAATATCTTCAAGTAGGAACCACATAGTAGAAAAGTAGGAAAATCCCAGTCACTACCACTTCCTATGACTCAATTGAATGTGTACTTCTCATCCTAATATATTTAAGGGTTGATTATAAGGAAAATTCCCTCACAAAGGATACAGGAAAATGAAAGTAATGAATGCCTCATAATCACACTGTGATCCCTATGTAAGCACACAACAGAGAAGAACAAGAAGATAAAGTAAGCATCACAAGGAACTACCACTTATGAATTTATAAAGCATAAGCTTATATGTCTGGAACATTTGCTAATAAACCTCTTGGGATCTCTATTCTGTTCATGACTATAAATCGGCAAACCTAATGACCTATTTCTAAAAGGCATGGGAACCAAGTGTTCATGAGCTTAGAGGATGAAAGGTGCACCAATTCAAAAGACAAGGCATCCACATAAGCAGGAGTGTCTGCTCATTGTGAAGCAAGCAAAACAGTGGGTGACATAGAAGAGACTTGGCAAGTAGCAGCTAGGACCTTCATGCCAACCCAGAAGGAAAGGCTGTGGGTTTACCAGCAACACACCGAGTATGTAGTTTCTTTTCCTAAGGAATTCTGGTATCAGGATCCTTATGGCTGTAGTGAACATAATGTGTGAAGCCAACTGACCTAAGTAATACAAGGACAGGATGGATTCTGCTTTCTTGCCCCATGTGGATCCTCTTAACCAGTTCTCTATCTCCAACTGCTTTGAAAATTATGCTTTGCTAACAAAAATGCATTCACCAGAGAAGCTTTTCAGCACTGTTGACCCACCCCAACATCTACACATCCCCCCAGAATAGTACTGGCTAAAAGCAAGGTACTAAATATTGCTAGCATTGCATGAGACTTGGGTAACTCTATAGCCTGCTTTTATAGTAACAAGGCAAGACACTTGAGATGGCATCGATGATTTGCTGTTTCCTCATTCTTATCTCATTTCATCCTCAACTTTCTGTTTCTCTGAAAACACTTTCTCAGCAAATCACGTTATGATTAAAACTACACCAATTAAAGCTCTTTAGAATAGCAACTAAGATGCTACCAGCTCTATTTTAAACAATAGAAGGGGTTAGTTCAAGGCAGGTGCAGTGGCTCACATCTACAATTGCAGCATTTGAGCAGTTCAAGTAGAACTGTCACTGTGTGTTTGATGCCATCCTAGGGTACATATTGAGTTCTAGGCCAGCCTAAGCTACAGAATAATACCCTGTCTCCAGAGCCAGAAATAATCACGGAAAGGATAACTGCTCATTTAAAGTATGGATTATTTTTCCCTACCTCCAGAGAAGTACATTTTACAAATGTGTCATAAGCTCAGAATTAGGCATTTTAAATTAGCACTAAATATGGATTCAAGAGAGTAGTCCATTGACCATTCTATGATTCACTGGACTAAACCTTCAGTGCATATTTTCAACAATGGAAAGCCGGGAACCTGACTGTTGTGGCAACATTCTCCATCAATGCCTCTGAGAACAAGTTGCTCTAGAGTTACAGCTGGGACTTTCCAATTCTCCCAGCTTCAACTTTATGATATGACTCCCACGCTACTCATGTTTACAACTTTAAAATGTTAATAAAACATGATAAGTGCAAAAGTCAAAATAAAGTAGAAGAGGTGACATGTAAATAATGGACTGCACATTCCTAATTTAAATCATATATATTTATTCACTCACTCAGTAACCGAATCCTAACCAAATGAATTTGTACTATATTCCAGTCTAGTTTTATTAGGATTTGTGCTGGATGGGTAAATGTGAAAACAAAGAAAATATATTGCTACATCAACTTATATTATTCATGCATATAAAGTTCTGTGTATCTGCCCACACAATTGAGAAGATGCATTAGGAAGTCGATTATAATAACAAGAAAAGGTTATTTGAGTCAAATCAAAACAATAAATGGACTAGAGAAAAATTGTAAAATATTTGTTTTCTATTTTCCTCCAGTGGCACATAAAACATTATCTTCTTCTCTAAGAGATTATGAACATTTCTACTGTCATGTGGCATAAAGTAGTGATTTGTTTAGAATCATTTCTGTCTCTAAAGTTACACAAGCTTCCTTGAGCTTTACAGAAATTAGATTATTGACTCAATTGCTGACTATTACAGTTTTTATTATAATTATTCTGATAGATGTAAGTATAAAAGAGACTTTAACAAAACTCTAATTTATTAACTTATTAGATTCACCACATTTGGCATTCCTCCTAAAAGTACATCCATATTTGTTGAGAAGGTATAGAGCACTAGTACATGACTGGCTAGTCTCTTATGACCATCCACCCTCTCCTCCTGGGTGGTGGCACATCCCTTTAAGAGTTAGTTGTGTACATTCACAATCATTTCTCGGTGTGGGAAAGGAAATCCTTCCTTATTATTCATCAGTGGTCAGAATGTAGACTGAAACTTCCACTATGAAAGTCAGTTTGAATGTTCCTCATAAAACTGACTCGGTCCAGGTGTTTCATTCTGGAACATAACAGATTCTAAGTCAATATGCCTAGAGATTCTTGCACATCCAAGTCTGTTGCTGCATTATTCCCAATAGTTATACAATGGAACCAGTCTATACATGCATAAGCATATCTACTGATAAATAACATGTGGCTAAGATACAAAATGGAACTTCATTAGCTTTAAATAAAGGTGAAATCATGATATTTTTGTTGTAGTAAGTTTTTCTCGGCCTGTTTGGGTCTGGAGATTTGTGACCTGGCACACGTGTGGTGCCGGCGGTGTGGAGCCTGGTCTGTGCGCCCGCAGCTTTTGTCTTTTAAAAGAAATGAATTACACGCTTATATATTTTAACACTGTTTGGCCCATAAGCACATTATTAACTAGCTCTTTTTTTTTAAATCAACCCATTTCCATGAATCTACCCACCACGTGGCTTGCAGCCCGTGGCTCACCTGAATTCCTACATGCTTCTTCTTCGGGGGACAGATGGCGACTAGTAAACTCCACCCCTCCTTCCTACCTGGCTGCCTCTGATTCTCCACCCACTTCTACGGTGCTCTGCATGGGTCCAAACAGTTTTTATTTATATCGTACAGAGGAAAATGGGTGGAAATGGAGATCATTATGTTAAGTGAAATACAGCTAACTTCAAAAGACAAATGCTGGACTATTCCCCATATGTTCAGAACCCACATGTATATGTGTGTGTGAGAGAGAAAGAGCTTAAAGGAAAAAGAAAACCATAGAATAAGAGGAAAACAAATCAGAAGAAACAAAGGAGATGGGAGACATAACCTGAAGGCAGAAGAGAAGGTCATTTATGGGTAGAAAAGGAACCAAGAAAAGTGAGTTAGGACCCATGGAAAGAATAGTGGGGAAGGAGAGTGAAGAGTAAAGCATGATGACATAAATCCATGAACATGTTATAGTGAAACCCATTGCTTGTATAATAATAACAAAAATGTCCCAAAAGGACACATCTGCAAAACATTCCCACACTAAGCCTCAGAGAGCACTGCAGAAGAAAAAGACTGTAAGAGCCAGAAAAGCAGAGCCTGCTGTGAGAGGCTTTTTCCTAGTAACAGCAGAAGCTACACCTATAAAGTCTCACCAGCAAGACTGCCTAAACAGGAGCTGAACAAGGCCATGACAAAGTTACAGGAGCAGCCTAGGAAGCTCTGTAACCCTGTATAAAGATCTACAGGGAACTAAGAAATGCTGAGAGTCCAAAAGGTAGTCTTTCCCCAGTGAAGAGCACAGCAGTTGGTTATCCAACATCAAATAGTCAGCCCTGAAAACATAAATATAAAATAATATATGAATATACTTGCATATATGCATTAGTAAAAATAATAAAAAATTAATAAAAATACAACATGCATTTGAAAAAAGCAAGGACAGGTACCTTGGAGAGTTTTTAAGGATAAAAAATGTAATTAAATTATAGTCTGAAAAATAAAAGTACAAATTAAAAATCCATAAAAATTACTCTCAAATCTCATATATATATGTATATATATATACATATATATGTAATTGAAGGAGAAAAACAACAAAAGTCTAAGAGAATTCTATCCCATCCCTAACTGAATTCTGAGGTTCTAATTTTTGCTCTTTTTAGAACGTCTCTAATTAAAAATCATCAAGGATCCAATATTGGTGTTATGCACACAATAGATGTACTCTACACTCAGCCTCTCCAATGAGACCAATGGACAGTCCCATCATATTTACTAATTAATTTATATGATTAGACATAGTTTTATTAAAATTTTTAATAATTTTCAGATTGCAGCTGTTAAAAGCAATACATATGTATAACTTTACCATATATGAAAATATTTCTTTAATACTTCAGAATGCACATTCTTGCTCTTCCTCAATTATAGTCTTCAAGGCAAAGACTGAGACTGCATATGTCTCCTAAGAGTCCCTCCCATCCCTCCCTTCTGACTGAGTCTTAGCCTCTGAGAAGTTAACGGAAAACTGAGATTGACAGGACATACCCAGACGAGAAAACTCTGGCACATGGTACATGGTCCTCTTTCATTTTATAACATACTTCCCAATTGTTCCCAAAGTAGAAGTTAGAAATCGCTTGCGTATGACCAAGATATGTTTCTACTTCCCTTAAATCTTTGTCAACATTTATCATTGTCAAGGTCAAACCTTTGTCATATTATTGGATATAAAACTTGTTTTCCTTTGTAGCTTGCTTAGTGGAGTAGCGTTTTAGCCAAAACACACCAGCTATTGGAATCTTTCCCACCATCGATTGCTTCCTCCTCCTGACTTGTAGATATGTGCTAGATATACTAAAAACATTGAAAATTACAAAGCTTACTGAAATGAGAGTAGAAATTTGTTGTCTGTCATCCACTCCTAAATTTTTCTCCAGAGATTCAATCACCTTATGTACTTTCAGCTGTTTTTCATAAAATTTATCTCCCCTATTTTGAAATAATATGATTATATGTTGTTATTATTATTGATTTCCTATATAGAGGGTGAGGGTTTAGCATTCTTACACCATTATCTCACCCTCCCAATAAAATTATAACTCATTTTCTTCTTAAAATATTATAATTTAGAATGTTAGATTACATAAAAATCGACCAATGCTTAGATCATTACTACCATTATTGCCTTTCCTTTTTTAACATTAGTTTTTCCTGAAATAAATAATTACTTCATTTCCTCCGATGGTTTCCTTCACTGGTTCTTCCTACTCTCGGTTTAATTTCCGTAAAACAGTATCTAAATTATTCTCCTTTGCTTTGTGAGGAAGCCTTAGTCCTGCTTCAGCTTGGCTCGCTCAGTCTTCCAACAGAACACAAAGTTATCTCTCTGAGATTCTGAGATCTGCTTTACCGAGGGAATCCGTCGGTTTCTCCCTGTCTCTGTTTCCTACCTATCCCCCTCCTGTGCTGTAGAAAGCACTCTCTGCCACCATAAATAAGCTTTTAATCAATTAGAACATTCCATACATCAACCTATAGATACAATTTCCTTTCCTCTATTTTGAGTTTCTCTTCTTTTGTTCGTTTTCCAATGTTGTTGAAGAGTTTGGTGTATTTCTGACTCGAGTTCCCCACACTTAGGCTTCTGTCTATCCCCAGTCTTAGGAAATCTCATAATGCAAGACGGATTGATTTTGGCTTTAGCTTTGCTTTTTGGTGAAGTTTTACTATGTATTCTATACAAAACAGAAATATCCTAAAATAAAACAGAAACTTATTTTTTAGAACTTGGGCCTGGAAGACTCAAGACTAAAGGGTTATTAGATGTAGTGTCTGGTGAGGACCCATTGACTAGTCTGTCAATGGCTATGTTCTCACTGAGTTTTCGTAATCACGAGGAACAGAAAGGTAACAAAGCAAATATTAAAGTAAGGATCTGAAGAGATATATCAGTCAGCAAAGCATTTGTTATGCAATCCTGAATACCTGAATTCAATCTCTATACTCCACCCAGAAAGGTAGATGTGGCATCATGTGCTTGTAATCTAAGCCTGGGTGGATGAGCTAGATAGACAGATTCCTGGGGCTTCCTGGGCAGCCACACTAGACTAATTTGTGAGCCCCAGGTCCTAATGAAAGATCTTGACTGGAAAAAAAGAAAGGTAGACAGTTTCTGAGTAGTATTTAAAGTTTAACTTTAGCCTCCACATACATAAATGCATGCACACATGTACGCAATATTGCATACATACATATGCCCACATGAACACACACCATATACCTACATGCATACACATAGAAAGAGAGAGAGGGGAGAAGAGATGTCATCTAGAAAGAAAGGGTCTCATATCTGTTTGATAAGGGCATTAATTCTACTCAGGAGAGTTCTATCTCCATGACATAATTACCTCCCAAAGCCATCCAATTCCTAATGCTGGGTGTATACAAACATTCAACTCATGGTGTGTGGAGGTTTTTTTTTTTTTTTTTTTTACAGAATCCTAATTTTGTTCAATAAAATTCATCCTCTCACCTGATTCTTACTTACACTGACCACAATTACACCTGTTCTTCTGAATTATATCATCCTCTTTTTCCCCGTTTCTTCTATGTTAGAAGCTTCTCTTGAACTTATGATGAGCCTTAATTATGCATTATAATTAAGAGTAGATTATTAGCCAGCCATATGGAAGCTTTGTGAAGAAGAATAAGCCTTATTAACTATAAGGCAGGATTATACAGTTGTTTTATTCAGGACCATGAACATCCATGTCTTTATTTTCTTTTTTACTATTGTGTTGAGAGAGGTGTTCCAGAGACAGACAAGACCACTGTGATGGATACCATTGACTTTTAACTTCAAAAGATCTAGAACTGTAGAAGAAACACTTCTGGCCCTGCTTATGAAAGATTTTTTAGGCTAGGTTAATTGAGACTGACTTAACTGAAAACATTCCCTAAATGTATGTGTTGTTTTAAATGAGAATGACCCCCTCATAAGTTCACATATTGAAATGCTTAGTCATGAGGTAGGGGCACTACTTTAGAAGGGCTCTGAGGCCTGGCCTTGCTGGAGTAACCGTGGCTTTGTTGGAGTAAGTGTGTCACTGGGTTTCAAAAGCCCAAGTGAGGCCCAGAGTCTCTCTCTTCCTGCTGCCTGTGGATCCAGATGTGGAACTCTGTTTTCCTTCTTCAGCTCCATGTCAGCCTGCATTCTGCCATGCTGACAATGGACTAAATAAATATCAGAAACTGTAAGCAAGCCCCAATTAAATACTTTCTTTTATAAGAGTTGCTATAGTTATGTTAACTTTTCACAGTATTAGAACATTGACTGAGACAAGTATGGATGGTAATATTCTATGGGCTGGAGTCCATGAATGTATCCATCACTCCACTTCTGACTGTGGACAGATTATGATACCATCTGTTTCCCACATCTGCCACCATGCCTTCCTCATCAGGATAGACTATCCCCTCCAACTATAAACCAAAACAAACCCTTTTTACTTACTTCTCCATGAGTATTTGATCCCAGAAACAAGAAAAGTAACTAATACATGCACATTGCAAAGATTTTGGGCATCAACCATGAGGACGATGAAGAAGCATCTCATTAGTTACTAAGATTTAATTTAACATTCCTGCTTCCGACAGGGAGCCTAAGTCCACTCTGAATAATTCCTCTGGAGAAAAACCCTTGTATCCCTTGCCAAGGTAAGAAGAATGAGTGTGTAGGATGAAACTGGAAGTTCTTCATATGGACTTTGACTTCTGCTTTTCTCAGCTCGCTTCCTCCTGAGAGTCCAGGGGTCTTTGAAAAGAATTAGCTTTATTATCACAGGAATTATTCACATCCGATACACCATTCGACGGGTTAATATTTATTAAGGGGAGAGAACGGACTTACAAATACAAGGAGCGATTCTAGGAGAAACAGGACTTCTCACGGGGATGCTCAGCTTCCTCCCCGCAGGAACCAAAGAGGGGGAGGAATCTCAGTTCCAGGGTCTTGACCGATTCTGGCCACGCCCCCTCGGTGTCCAGATTCTTGAGGTCACTAGGCTTCCTTGGCTAACATCTGAATCCCACCACAGCTCTTCTCAGTGGGAAGCCTCTCTTTAGTTTCACAGGCTCTTACTTTCTCTTTTCTCCTATTTCATGCGTCCCTCAGTCACAGAATTTTCATCTTCCACACATATTAAGTTATCTCTGGCCTGTGCCCATTTCCTCACATTGTTCTTGAGGCTCAAGGAAGCATAATGATAAATACTAGGATCTATGTATCACAATGAAGTCAAATACCATTGCAAATATCTTCTTCTAGTCTGCAGTCTTGTCTTTGGATTTGATCTTCTCCTAAAACACTATAATCATCATAATGTCCATTCTTAAAGATGTTCTTGTGAGGCTCCAAAACAAGATGACACATATAATACAACTTTCTAAACTTGTATTAATTCTAATTTCAAACACAGATGTTAATCTAGGGAGATAGAGGGAACCTGTAAAAGGTTTGATATCTTGCATTGCTGTTATGTTGGTATGGCATGCTATGATGTTCTACATAAGTACAATGATGAAGCAATATTTATAGACTTTGGAAGTCAAAAGTATGAGTGAATATTCTCTATGCATCCAAGAGTGGATTCTTGAAGCTCTACCAGAGCTTTGTGAAGAGCCTCTTGAAAGAACCAATGAGACTGAAGAGCCTCAGAGGGTATTGCTTACCTTGTTATTTTTGAAAGAACTGAAAATGTCTAGTTAATTTTAGGTTAAAAAAAAAAGTTTGAGATCATGAAGCTATCCCTTTTGCTAACTCAAACTATCTGTCTACTTAGCCAGACCACAAAGGTGTATTGTCTCAAAGAGCTTAAGTTAGAGAATATATTTTTATAACACAAAGAAAGAGGTAAAGGCTGGCTGTGCAGGTTGACATTATTGGTGGTGTAGCATTCAGTCTTTTCTAGCAAGTACAAAGGCAAGCTTCTTTGCTCCAAAAGAACTTTAGCTACTTTTCCATGCATTTTCTCAAAGAAGACCCTACTTAATCCTCACCATAATCCTTTAAGTATTTAGACTCCTCCTATTTTGCTTGTGAGAAACTGAGAGGGGTCAAAAGGCAAGGCCATTTATCAAGTGGAATGAAAATTGAATCCCAACCTCCAGATGCTAAGGAAAATACCTTATTGACCACTCAAAGATCAACCACCAGTATCTCTTCCAGCCATGTCACTGCAAATACATACTGAGTCTGATACCCAGGTAATGGAACAACACAGGGACACTCTCAGCCAAGGAGATTGTTGGCAGATGTCTCCTAGCATATGTTAGCACATTCTGTCAGCCCTTAGGGCACCGGGGCATCAGGTGACCAAAAGGGCATGTTGGGAAAAGACCGACACTCATTACAAATGGCTCTGCTTCCCTTTTGTTTCATTCATTCTGAGCATCTGGTACCTTTCAGTGAAGTGTCAGAATTATACTTAAGACATAGTACATCATTAAAATAAAGCTCTGGGCTAATAATTATGTCTTGTTCAAGTGTTTTATGACTAAAAATTCTGACTTTCCCTCAAGGTTTTCAACTCACTCTTCAAAATTGCTTCTCTCAGGGCATTTGTTACATTGTAGATGTGTCCCCAACAATTAAATAGCAATTTAGTTCTCTATCTCTAGATATTTCTATTGAAGCAGTATCCTGGAGCTCAAGCTACTTCTGCTTTTAAGATGGTATTTATGGAGTTCTCAATCAGCTCTAAGGGTGACTGCACACAAAGGTTAATCAGAGTGAAAAGTCAGCTCCCAACCTCCGTGCTGCTCACATTCAACCAATTTGTCTCTTCATCAGCAGTGAGGCTAACCCCTCCCTTACTCAGCCTTCATCTCATCAAACATCTTCAGTAATCCTAAATTTCACCTCAGATAGGGAAAAGGACAGGGGTCCTGGATCATACAAGCTTGAACTCTTACTCTCAGTATTCAAATTTATATGTTAAATGTCCCCTGCAAAGATCTGTGGGTTAGGTTTGGGCCCAGAGTGCTGCTTTGGAGAAGCAAGGCCTTATGGGGATTTTGGCAGTAACTGAAACCATCCCACTAAAGGAGTTTGGAGGACCTCACCCTCCTCTTTAATTCACAAGGCAGAAGATATGCTCTGCCACATACTCCCACTCTAGTGCACTGCCCATACCAGAGGCTCAAAGTAACACTGCCATTTTATCTTGGCCTGGACCCTCCAGAATCATAAGTAAAATAAATCTTTTTGTGTGAGTTGCCTCCAGGAACTCATTATAATGATGGACAGCTAGCATGCTTAGTTGTTTTAGGTTTTACATTATTATTGTAAAAAGCCAAATAAGATTGTAAGATCGGGCATCTTTAATTATTTGGTAAGTTATAAAGAAATAATACTTCAGGGCTGGTAATAGCATTTTCATACAGAATGCCTCTCTGAATACTCTTTGGGAGCTGGTGACCCTGGTACTTTGTGTAATAGAGCAGGATCATTACTTTGTTTAATGTAACAGAAGGATGTTCCTTGTTTTACATTTAAAGTGGAAGGACTTCTTCAGCCATTTTCTTCCACGGTTTGATGTCTAACATGGCTCTGCCATGCATCAAAACAAACATCCTATATTACGATTACGGCAGCCTCTCTGGTACAGAAAGCAAAGGGAGTAGATGTTTGCTGAGAGAGTTAGACACAGAGCAATGCCAAAGCAGCCTTTCTCCACACATTTATGAAAAGCATTATGTAATAGCATTTCACAAATTATTAATTTATGTGTTAAACTGCTTAGTTTTTCTACTGTATGAGAGAGTGAGAAAAGCATTTTAAATAAAACTTTCAATCACTCTCCCTCATAGAAACTCTATTCTGTTCATTCCGGTTAGATACTGAGACACACAGAGGGAACTGCCGTGATTTTAAGGTTACAGTAAAAATGAACATGCCTTGCTATTGACATCCAAATCTCAGAACCCAGTACACAATATTTTCTTTGTCGGGTAGTTTGGACCCTTCATTAATCTATTAGTAAACATTTTCCACTTCTTTTCAAGGCAGGTGATTTTCTATGAGCTGAGAGTTAAAGTTCATAAAACTGATTCCTGTGCAGCCTTTATGGAGCTTGAAATTATTTAGTAATGAAATTCATCTCTTCATAAGAAACACCCACATTCATGTGATGCACTTGGCCTTGAGTGTCTCTGGGTCTACCAAACTTAGGTAAGCTCAACCATCTGTGAGCTAACTCTTAAAGAATTACTAAAATAGCTCATATCATCGCTGTATTGATGATAGATATTTTGTTATAATTTTAATGAAAACAAGATAGACTGTAAATGCCACTTGCTCATCTAAGTTCCCTTTCGTGACTGAAAATGTTCTTGTTGAAGAAATCTGCAAGCCTAGAAACTTATTCACACACTGTGATCTCGGTCACTCTCAAATGAGTTAATGTTGAAAAATCAGAAGAAAAAGAAAAGCCAGACAGGGTAAGTTCCCGCTTTTCCTCCTCTTGTGTACTGCCTGCCACCAGCCAAAGATGATCTGAAAACCTGAGAGAGGCAAGAAAGGATTTTTCCTTGGAGACCTCAGAGAGCATTAAACATCTCCTAATACCTTGACCTATGGCTTCTGGCTTTGACAATTGCCGAAGGGTATATAGTCTGTTGTTTCTAAGTCACCCATTTGTGCAACTTCATTAGCAGAGTCCTAAGAAGGTAATGATGTAACTAATGGAAGCGAAAGGCAAAAGTTTCGGAAAAGCAATAGGGAAGAACAATAAAATGTAGAATAGTGCGCAGCTTTGAATAGAAAGGTCATGGCTGTTAGCATTTCTCTGGCATCCCTTGAAATGAAAGTTTGCTGAGAAACAGCCCTAAGAGAAAACAAAAGCATGCACCGTAGTAAAACCTCATGGTTCGAGCAAGAAATCTTTCACTCCCTCTCGGTTAGTCATTTCTTCCCAAGATGTCTGCTATCTCACCCACAGCCTCCTACTGCCACAGCACACCTCCCTCGGGTGGTGAGAACACTCATGCTATAAGACAGCAGCTCACACCTCTGCTTCTAGGCCTTCTACATCCCTAGCCCAAAGGTAGGCTCGAGGGGATGAATGAGTGGTAGGTAATCTGTGTCCTTAAAGGCCCACAGACCATGACAGATACAGGCATTCAACACCTCAAAGGACCAACAGCAGGGCAGAGTTAGGATGTTCCTCTCCTACCTCAGTACCTTTGTGTGCACTCATGAAGTAGAGACAGGCCCTCTGAGGCCTTTAAACAACTTTAAAGGATCTGCTGTTTTTAGTGGGAGAGGGGGTGTTTGGTGAGATAATGTAAGGAGACAGACGGAGGTAGAAGTTTGGACTGAGGGCCATGGATTAGTGGGACAACCCCACAAGTACTATAGGTTGAATTTGATTCCTAACATTGCAAAAAGAAATTTTATGTCTGACAAGAGTTTTTAGTGAGGGTATTTCAGAAGTTCAAGGGCTATCCACTAGTTATTCTCTAGGATTGAGTACTTAATTTTGAATATATTCCAAAACATTCCCCATTCCCTCAGTTTCTTTTCCTAAATGGGCCTTACAACAGTTGTGGCTGTTGTGTCAAAGGACATATTGCCATAAAACTCCTCTAGAATACTGAATGCTACCTAAATGATAGATATGTTTTATAGCCAGAAACAGCTGCCTCTGGTTATCATACTAACCATTACCTTCCACCCTCACTCAAAATTACAGTCAGAACACAGTTCATAAATATGTTTAGGATTCATTTGTAACAAAGGACAAGGAGAGACAGTTCATAGCAAAATCATGTGTCCATATTCATATGTCAAATCTACTTCTTAAATATCTCAAATCCAACCCTTTCTCTACCAGGTAGTCAGATCAGCAAACATACACTCAAGAGTTAGACACAAAGGCAGGTGGGTCTCAGAAACTTATAGGCATATGAAAATCATCCAAGATGCCCAAGACTGTCAGAAATCTAAAAATTAATAATAAAATGCAAAAACATTTACTGTATATTTTAGGGATGGCACAAGAATTCAGACAGGAAAAGAAAATTTACAAATGCACGAAAGTTAAGAAACATAAAAAGGTTAAGTTTCTAAATATGACCATGTCATGTTTCTAACCCTGTCATGTTAGGCCTTAAACAATGGTTGATGACTGATGTTTGCCGTAGGAAGGGGAAAGAGAGGAGAGAGGAAAAAGATGGGAGGGAGAGTAATTTAGATTGGCAGGTATGAGGAGAAAGGGCTGAAGTAAGAAAAGAAAAAGGGCAGAGATCTATCTAATCAAACCTCCCAGTCCTTGAGGATTCTGGACTACTCCTGTGGGAAAAAACCAGAAACTTCTCCTTAAAGTGGTGGGCAGGAAAATTACCAGGATACAGAAGGCACGGATTGGAGTGGGTCATGGTAGGGTGGTACTATATTGGAAGCAGGAGGACAATTATGATGTATTAATCCATGCTCAGAACAATGTCTCCAAGAGAAAGCATTGTCAGTATTTGTACTAGCATTGATGATGACAGGGCTGGCCTCTGCTGAGCTCCCCTTTCAGTAGGCAGCAGCATGGATGGGGAAGCAGAATGAGTCTAATCAAGGGCTCCCCTAGTGAGCACTTGTCTCACAGATACTGTGGCTGCTGAGTGATGGACAGGGTAGCCACCTGCAGTTTCTCAGAGAACTAGAGTGCTATCATCACTAGTCAGATCAGGAGAGAAGGAAAGAAGGAAACTGCTGGGCACATTTGATTATGAATAAGACGAGAGAGCACAGATGCTCCCCAAGGACCCCGGGATTACTGGAAAGAAATCACTATGGGCTATAGGTCCTCCAAAAGCACAACAAGAGATAGCCAGGTGAGGGAATACTGTTTTTCTGTTGTGTGATTGTTTCAGTGACTCCTGGGATTCTGATGTGGAAAAAAGACATGAGATTCATGAGCAAAGCAAACAAAGTTCTGTCAGGGTATGTGACCTGGAGTCTGAACTTCTTCTGACCCAGACATCAGAGGGCCCTAGAGGAGGGATGTCCCCATTGCTCACTGCTGCTGGCAGCATCCTGCATAAAGAATCAGAAAACAAGAGCTGCAATCAAACACTTAGGGGAATACAGACATCTTCCTTGAGGCAAAGCACAAGATACTGTGTAACAGAACACAGCTGCCTACATAAACCCATCCTCATTTCAAAAACCTCTGCTGGCAGAGTTCTGCTGTGTGGACCTACCAGGTTGAAAAACAAAAATCCATAGTAGAACAACAGCAAAAGGAAAAAAAAAGTGTTTGATATCTTACTTTTCAAATAACATCCACAATACATAGTTGTGCTAATAGTACTCAATGCTGACTAAAGGAAAGCCCAGGAAATAAAATATAGTATTATAAAGGGATAAAAGAAAAATTACAACAGGAAGATTAAATGTGAGGGGGAGGGGACATTATAAAGGAGGGAATATAGGAAAAAATAACTTTTTAAAAAAGTCATATGGATTCAGGCAGTGGTGACACACACCTTTGATACCAGTACTTGGGAAGCAGAGGCAAGCAGATCTCTGTGAGTTTGTGTCCAGCCTGGTCTACAGAGCAAGTTTTAGGATAGCCAGTATTACACAGAGTTAAAAAAAGAAAGATAAAAAGAGAGAAAGGAAGAAACAAAGAAAGGTCATATGGAAATCCACTACTGTAAAAGCTTCCATAGTTTAAATAGAGTTTCCATATACTGATGAGACAATGCCTCAATTAGACACAATTATGCCAAGTAAAAAACCCAGTACCAGGAATGGTTTACATCTTTTTGAATCATTGGACAAAGGGATCCCATAGACCTTTGCCGAGACATCATAGGGTATTTACATTGCTCTCAGTTACCCTCAATAACATGACAATAAGTCTCAGTTGCTGAATACACCATATACTTATGTCATCAAACATGGAGAAATTAAACCAGTTCCAAACCAGAAGCTTCACCCTTACTGACTAGCATTCACATTGCTGGAGAGTGCATGCTACCGCAGGAAAAATGATCATCAGTCTCATCCAGGTATAAACCTTGTGAGCTACTGTTGCTGGGCCTGAATAGTTCTCTCAGAGGAGGGGCAAGAAAACACGGAGTCAATGACACAGACCCCAGGAGTCAGTTGAAAAGGACTAACTCATTTATTCAACTATGAAAAGAGCCTTATATACCTTCCTGCCAACACCTGGGCTGTGTCACGATCTGGTGATATTGCACAGCTGTCCCTTGTTGGCTGGGTACAATCAGGAGATCTGACAGCGGCTGTTGCTAGGCCCTCAGGTAGACTCCAGGTTGGCTCATAAGAAAGTACTTTATGTGCATGCCTTGGCAACTGCTTCAAGGCAATTTCCTTGGCTCTGTGGGCCTGCCATACTACAAGCTACCATAGTAAACTAACTGCAGAATATGCCCATTGGTGCAACAGAGGCACTGAAGTCAGGAAGTAACTAACTACTTTTTTATTAAGTTTGAGGTCTGCTCCATGAGATAGAACTCATACCTGATAGTAGACCAAGAATATGAGATAGGTCACGGGCCCTAGGCAAACCTGCTAGACTCATTCTGCTGAATGAACATAGCAATAAAACACTTCCTGATAACATGTTTTTTATGTCCACAGAGCAGTTTATAACCCAACCTTCACCAGAGAAACTGCTTACAGTAGACGGGAATTAATACAGATACCCTCAGCTAGACAATGTTCAGAGAGTGAGAAACTTTGGAGTGCTCAGGCCTAGATGGGTTGTCTATATCAAAGCTTAAGATGGTAATGTTGCATTCCAATGTTTTAAACCCTGACTCACTTTGAAACACTAATATAATGAACTAGAAATTCAACTTGTGGGGTTTAACTAGAAAAGAAAATGCAATCTGTTTAGCAAGAGACATTTTGTATTTGCAAAGAATTATTGCTCAAAAGTGTCATCTGGGGTATCAGACTCTCCTGGTATGACCTCACCACAGTCTCTTCTATCACTGGCTGAAGCCTTTTGGCTGCAGATAAATGCTGTTTTTTGGAGACTTTGACTCTTTATCTGGCCATCATCCCAGAAGTATTGATCAGCTTTGTATCACTGTCTTACTCCCCACCAGAATGGCGCCAGGGTGATCTGAAACCCAAATGCTATCATGCCACTACTGCATAAATCCCAATAGTCAGTCTTTCCTTGTCATCCCAGAAGAACGGGCGTGGCATCCATAGAGGGGCTGAAAGGCGGTTCTAATATCTGGGTGCTACCCTGTTCCACTTCTCCTGGAGGAAAATATGCGCCATTCTTATGAACAGCTTGTGCAAGGTTAGCACAAATGGATGGCATCCATTGTAAACACTGGGCTGTATAGTGACTGTAATACCCACCCCTACCCGAGCTGCTGCATTCCCTCAACAAAAGCTAAAACTTACCGTTTTCAGGTTCCCTGGGAAAAATGCAAATAGCATGTTATTCCTTGCTTATTAATTATTTGAAAACCTTAGTTGAGACTAGAGGGAGGTAACTAATGGCAGTAAAAAGCCATTCCAGCTCATCTGAGAATGAACTGCTTTCCCCTGTTCACTTCCTCCATCTGGCAGTTTTAATACGGTATTTGTTTTTTAAGTCCCAAATAATGTAGTCTCTCTGGGTATTTTCTTTGAGGTGATATTTCCTAGATTGTGACTATTGTGACTTTCATGTTTTATATGTTTTACTTTTAAAGGGCTTATTCTCCTAAGGAACTGTGGCTAATGATGTTCATTTCTGGTGTCAATGAGAATGGCTGAAGCAGAAAAAACCCTGAGGTTACTTGGTCAGCTACCTCCATTTGTATTGTTTCTACTATGGTTCTGGATGTTCTCTCCACAGAATGAGCTTTGTTGCTAATTCTACCCAAGCACCTCTACACTTTGCTCAGTGAAAGTATTACTCAGCCAAGAGCTGACCATGAGGAATACTAAGGTCACTGGCCCAATGGCTTCTACAGCAATGCTGCTTGTCTTGCAAGCAAGCCACTGTTTTCTGGTCAGTCGTGAACTCTGCCATCAGTGTCTGTTGCTATGGCAGATGCTCGGGAGCTTCCACAGTGCTCAGCTCTGGACTGGAAGTCCCCAAGAGGGCTGCCTCAGTGCCCTCTGCTATTGAACTGCAGACCTTCTCCTGAAGGGAATCTGATATTTCTCCAGTCTCAGCTGGTGGACAGGGTGTGTGTTCCCAGTTCACCTGTGCATAAATACACAGCATTTTTACTTCAGGTCAAAGTATCTTATTTAGTAGAAAAAAAGTTTAAAAGGAACTATCTGAATGTTCCATCAAAATTATAAACAAATCTATCAGTCAATAAAATATATTTTTTAGTACTTTAATAAAAAATATTGTAGACTTAGAATTATTATGGCAGGCCTTCCAGTTCCTATGGTTTCCATATATGATGATGTGTATTCATGTACAGTCCAAAGTCTGTATTGAAACATCCCTATCTTCCCCATTTTGTCACCTGATTACTGTCTAAAGACAGCCTGCATCCACCCAAGACTTCACCATAGAAAGTTAACCACATAACATACAGGCAGATGGTAGTGATGTGGGACTTTCTAGGTCACTCTTGTTCCTCAAGGGTTGGTGATGAAGCCCAGTCTCCCAAGAATATCCCCTCTTTTCCTGAAGAAGCTCCAATGGACAAGGAGTTTGTGGATCTACCCAAAAGATGCCTGAAGCTTATAGAGAGACCGCGTCATACCTGAAAGAAAGCAGTTGAGCGAGATGACAGAAGCCACTGGCAGGACCATGCTAGGATCAAACAGGCAGGAGATGGGCTAAGGACACTGCAAAAGCCTCTGAGGCTCTTCCTAGGGTCCTAAGCTCCTCCCAGAACAGACGATCATGCTCTTTGAAAAAGAAAAAAACTTACCCAAGGGGCTGTTTTACTTTGTGCAGAACTGGTGTTTAAACTGAATTACACTATTGGTTATTTTTTCCTAGTTTGTTTTTCAAAAATTCCAAATTAGATAATTTGGTTTTGGTTGGGGGGGTTGGTTTATTTCAGTGCAGTGTATAATTATGTATAGGGTTTTTCCTTGGCTTATCTTAGTGCCAAGTTAGAGATCTCCCTGTATGACTGAACTTTAAATGCATTGGTAGCACTTCTGAAGCTCCTTTAAAGGATGAGTGTTCATCAGCTAGTGCCTCTGGAGGGCACCATGTTTATATCAGAGGATTTGCCCAAGTTGGCACTCAACGAAGCTAGAATGTGTAAGAGTTGCAGAGGGAGTAGTGGGCAGTGGCGGCAATAGCAGAAAAGAAGAAATAGGCCCCCATGAGATTAAATGTGAAAGAAAATTGTTAAGAGGTAAGAAATGGTGTCTACATTTCCCAGTTTGGGGCCTATTGAATATTAACAAAGGCTCTCTTTGTAATTATTATCTGTAATAAGTGTGAGACTGGGCACTGAGAAAACAATATAAAAATGTTTCCAAGCACTGAACATAAGAGCTTCCAGGAACAGAGTCTGTGGGCCTAGACACCTACAGGGATTATTCTATACATCGTGTTAGTTTTTGCTGCAGCACAAAAGATACCTTGCACCCAAGAGTCTTCCAAGGAGTTTAGAAACTTCAGATGTGTACATCCCTGTCTCAAGTGTAAAATTAGCATGCCCTGTGCCTCGTCTCTCCCTTGTGCCCTCAGTCTGATGACAGTGTGGGAAATGTGTACTAATCTGTTTGGGGAATAAGGGAAAGGTGTAGGAAGAACAGAATCTATTCCCTGGGAAACTATTTGAGTTTGCTAAACAGAAAAATGTACAGACTTACTCCTAAATCAATCTGAAGTCATGCATTTCAGATCCCTTGTAAAATACAGAAACACAACATTGGAATGTGTGTTCCCACAGGAGCTGTCTTTTGAGAGTTTAGGTCATACAAAGCAGAACCTACCCAACAACTACCTACCATAAATCACAGGTCACAAAACACAGCTCCTATCTGCCAGTGCTTCTTTCCCAAAGGAAAGGCATCACTGTGCTTTGCACACAAAACTAAAATGTCATGAAAATGTAAAAGAAAAGTAAAACAGAAACATATACCTTTTCTGAAAGTCACCCTCTTTCCCCATACATATCTCATGTAACTCACCCCAGCCCCATCATGTTCACCATTTTCTAAGCTGAAATACCTCAATATTCCCTCTGGGTTCTCCTCTCCAAGCACCCACTGCCTGAACAGTCTTTCTGCTGCTCTCATTCTGATCTCACCCAGTAGTCTCTCTTTTTTTGTCATCTCTTCAGTCCTCAGCTGCATGTCATACCATTTAGAGGCATTTGTTGACCGCCAAGACTTCTTGTTGACTCTCTCTGCACTAGACCCAAGACCTCTTGCTATGGTGCCATCACACAACCAACAGCTACTTATTTGTCTTTGTCATCTGCAGTGGTTTCCCTTTTGAATATTCTTTTCTTCGCCTTGACAGACCCAAGCAGATGGAGACACCTTGAAATCTTTACTCATAAGTCATTTTCATATTCAGTTCAACAAACCTCTTTCAGAACCTATTTCTCATTTCTGTGTTTGAAACTGTCCCTTCCTCACAGACTATGATTTCCTGTTCCTCTCAGCCAATGCCTACCATTTTCTTCCCCATTATATATGTGACTGGATTCCACAGCTTTTTAATTCACTTGGGACTTCTTCAGATAGTATTGCTGTCATGCCATCACATTCTGAATAAGCACTTGGGTTTTGAGCAGTATAAGTGGTGAAGAGCTACCTATGTACTAACAGACTTCCAAATAATTGACCACTAAATGTTCATCAGTGATCCCACTGAATGTTGGGATACCAAACAGTTCAGGGTTTTTTGGTGGTTTAAGCAGTTTTTCCAATTGGTTTCTGAAGCCTCTGGCTTTCTCATACACTGGCTACCCTGTTCTCTGGAGTTACATAATCCAACTCCATTCCTCTCACGCATCTCAAGTATTCTGTGAATCAATCTATGACATGCGCAGGAACAGCCATGCATATCCTCCCATGAATAGCAAATACCTTTCCTATTTTTATCATTTATCTTGAAAAGTTACCTTTTTGTATACATCAATAAAATGCAAATTTCCTGGAAAGAAGACCTGGGATTCATCTAGGGAGACACTGATGCCAGACATGATATATATAATATGTATATGTATATAATATATATAATGAACACTTAGAAATGTTTATAAAGGAATGCAGTGTCTTATCACTAATTCAGCTCAATTGCTTCTATACAGTTTACCTAGAATGGGATGTGTTTCTATTAAGTATTTTATTTTGTTTTTCTTCTCTCCTGTCAATATACTTTTTCTCATGTAACTTGGCTTCTCTATCCAAGTATATAGTCATTGATACATACATACACACACGTTTTGTGTGCATATAGAGGCATGATCTTATCTAGCTCAAACTAGCCTTGATCTTGTTATATAGCTGAGGATGACATTGAAATTGTGATCCTCCTGCTTCACCTCCCAATTGCTAATATTATATTATGAACCACCACACTTACATTTGTTTCATTTTATTAAAATTGCTCTTTCATGATTTTATACCAATATACAGTGCATTCTGATTACTGTCCTTTTTACCCTCTGTTTTCTCCATCTCATTCATATTTACACACACACACACACACACACACACACACACACACACACACACACACGGCCCTTTTTCCTACCCATGATTTTTGTATATTTTGTGACCCACTGAGTTTAACCATAATCAAATGAGTGATCACAGGTTTAGGACTTCCCCTCAGAGCATGGTGAGTTCGCAAATGGAAGAATGTCCTCGAGAGTCCAGCAATATTTGAAATTCTTCTGTTGAGAATTCTCTTTTTATCTCTGAACCCCATTTTTAATTGGACTATTTGGGGTTTTAGCCCTTAGTTTTTTGAGTTCTCTATATATTTTAGAGATGAGTCGTCTGTCAGATGTAGGTTTGGTGAAGATGTAGGGTGTCATTTTGTCTTATTGACAATGTCTTTTGCCTTATAGAAGCTTCTTAGTTTAAAGAGGACCCATGTATTAATGGTTGTTCTAAGTGTCTGTGCTACTGGTGCTATAGTTAGGAAGTGGTCACCTGTGTCAATGTGCTCAAGGGTAATTCCCACTTTCTTTTCTATCAGGTTCAGTGAATCTGGATTGTGGATTTTAGACATAAGCAAAAAATATTCAGGTTGCAAACCACAACCCCTGAACAGTTAGGTAACAGAAGGAACTTAAGAGAGACATCCAGGGATCCTCCTGGGAAGGGGAAATAGAGATCTCCTGAGTAAATTGGGATCATAATGGGGAGTGAGCAAGGGGAGGTGGGAACAAATCATGACAGAAGGAGATGGTTGAGTGAGAGAAGCAACAAAGAGGAAAGAAAAGAAAAATAAAGATGGATATCTTGATAGAAGGAGCCACTGTGGGGTTAGAAAGAAACCTGGTGCTATGGAAACCTCCAAGAACCCACAAGATGTCGCCAGCTAGGACTCCAAGCAATAGTAGAGAGGGTGCCTAAACAGGACTTCCCCTATAATCAAATGAATGACCACCCTAAGTGTCATTATAGAACCTTCATCCAGCAACAGATGGAGGAAGAAGCAGAGATCCATAGCTAAGCATCAGGCCAAACTCCCAGTCCAGCTGAAAAGAGAGAGAGAGAGGAGAAAGTATATGAGCAAAGGAATCAGGATCATGAGGATGAGACTCACAGAGACAGCTGATCCATGCTATGTGCATCTCACTGACTCAGAAATAATTGCTGAGGAACCTTCAAGAAAAGCAACTAAACCCTCCAAAGGTAGATGACAGTCAAAGGTGTGGGCAGTTTGTGGAGCCTCTTGAAATAGGATCAGAGTATATTCCTGGTGATGAACTGACATCTCAGAGCCTATTCCCTACAGAGGAACACCTAACCCAGCCTTAATACTGGGATGAGGGCCTCGGACCCACCTCAGCTGGATAAGCCAGACTGAACTGACGCACCTTGGGATGCCTTGTTCTCCTTGGCAAATGGATGGGGGAATAGAATGGGCCGAGGCTGAAGAAGGACTGGGAGGGACTGGGAGGAGCAGTGGTAGATATGAAAAAAAAAACCTTTTAAGTAAATAAAAAAAGAATCCAGCAATAGCCCATAGTAAAATGGGAATAATAGGTTTCAATCTTTGATTAACTGTTGACAGGCCCATTGCAAACAGACACTGTGGCTATGAGATAATGGTTATCTTGGCCATGTCATGTACAGAAAATAGACAACCCACAGCCTTCATCATCGGCTTTTTTTACCCTTAAATTTTTCAGCACCCCTCTTCCTAGTTCATCCCTGGGCCTTTGAAAAGAAGAAGTGAGTGCCCTGTTTAGGAAAGAGCACTTGGCCATCACTCACTCTCAGCATCCTGAGCAGACACGTATCTTTGTGTTTGTTTCCGCTCATTTGTGAAGAAAAATTTATCTGATTAAGACTTAGAGTAGCATTATCTATCAGTATAAACTAAGTATTTAGAAGGTAGATGATGCAGATGATGCTTTATGTGATGCTGGAGATTGAGCCTCGAGTTTTGTGTGCCAGACAAACCCTACCAGCTACATCCTCAGCTGTCTCTATCCTGTGTTAAACAACAAACTCCAATTTTCTACTACTCCCTTCTTGCAAACAAGTTCTTGTATGTCCTTAGTGTTCTCTCTCTTACTGGAGACCTCACACCTAAGATAACACAATAATAATTTTTAGCTTTTGTTTTAATTATGTTTGTGGATGTCTCTGTGTGAGAATGTGCACATGAGTGCAGGTGCCTGTGGGGGCCAGAAGGGAAAACGGAATTACAGGCAGTTTTGAGCTGCCTAAAGTGCATCCCACGAGCCAAACTCAGATCCTCTGAAATAGCGATTTCAACTCTTAAGCAAGCCATCTTTCCAGGCCCCTAAATCTTGTTTTACTGAGAACTAAGCGTCACTGAAATAATCTCACTAAGATACTAGTTTCTCTTTCCTAATCCTAGACCCAGATAAGATTATACTAATCATCTCAACTTTCCAAATAGAATTCCAGACTCTGATTCGCCTTACTATGCAAAGACAAATTTAGTTTTGTCAACAACTGTCCCAGTAATACTTTCAGATTTTCAGCATCCCATCATCACCACAATTATCATCTTTATCATTATCATCATCACTAATACAGATTACATTTGCATTGCATTTCAGGCATTTGCTAAATATTTGGGGATATCTGATAAGTGCATTCTTATATAGTGTTTTTAAACAAGTAATTAAATTATATGTGGCATATTTACAGTACGTTCCAAAGAAGAAGTTAACATTGCCTCTTCCTTATTAAGACTACAAGAGCAAACAGACGCACCTCAAAAAGTTGTTCTGCAGCAGATTTACTCAGTACGTACCAGGAGAAACCATCTGTCATTGCAAAGCTCTTGCCTTCCATGGCTCAGTGCCACTGAATCCTATTAAAGCAATTCCAGTGTTAGAAACAAATGAGCTGCTCCCTTCAAAATTAAAGGGAAGTGACTTCATGGAAAATATCAGCTGGTAAAATACATAAGAAAATATTAGATACATAAACAAAATAAAGGTGGGAAACCTTAAGAAGGAAAAATGACTGGATTTTTGCCTTTCATCGCCAAATAAAGAATAATAGATACTCTAAGAAAAGAGAAAGAGGGGAATGGGGGTGGTTGGGCTTCCCAACTAAAACATCAACCATACGTCGTGATTTCACTTCTGCAACGCTACGCTCTTGACTCTGTGGCACCACCAGTAAAAATTCATTTTCAGGCAGAACACCTGAAACCTATGCTTTGCCTTAATTCACTTTCCCTGCTAAAAGCCAAGAGGAGAGGTAGCCTTGCCTAAGGAGGATGGACAGCAGAGCACTCCATTGGAGGAGGCCACATGCTAAATTAATCATGTTCCAACTAGAATTTGCAATTCTTTGTGAGATGTTCAAGATGATATAAAAAATTCAGAGGTAGCAGAGAGAGGAGAGAGGTTGTGAAGCAGAAAGCGTCAGAGGGCACTTTAAATGTAAAAGATGCATTATAGTTCCTTGCACATGAACAAGGTAGCTTGTCTTACCCAGAATTTGATAAGGAAGGACTATTTTCCTAGATATGCCATGTGATGGGAACTCCCCTCCAAAACCATACAAATTTCAGATTCAATGACCATTCAATGGCCATAGTGCTCTAGTTAAATTTCTGTTGCTGTGATTAAAACACTGTGACAAAAAAAAAGGTTTATTTAGCATACAATTCCAAGTCATAGTCCATCATTAAGGGGAGTAGTTAAGGCAGATTCATAAAGCAGAAACCTGAAAGCAAGCTTGCTTGCTATTCCACACAGCATTACTTTTGACCAAGGAATTTCACAGCCAAAGAAGTGTGGCAGGCATTGTGAAGATGCTACTTGCCATCAGCCAGGCAACGTTATGTTCAGCTAGTTTTCTTATATACTTTATGATCATCAGCTTAGGGAATGGTGTCACTCATAGTGGCTGGAGCCTTTCCATATCACCCTCTGAGATTATCTCCCATAGGCATGCCCATCTAATCTAGGCAACTCCTCAACAGAAAGTCTCAGTTTTAGTTTCTATCAAGGTGACAGTTAAAGTGCGTGGGAGAGTTTGGAGGACAGAAATAGAAGGAGGAAAAGATATAATTACTTCAAAACTGTAAAATTTTATAACCAGAACATGTGAATGTGAAACTCATCTATCTTGAATTAACATTGATTTGTCAAAGCTATATTCAACGACAGGGTCATCTGTGACAAGCTCTCCTTAAGAGAGTATAGTCTGAGTATGTAACCATTCTAAGAAGTATTTTAGTCTTCTAATGTACAACTCCTTTCTTATTCCTATTGTTATCAAATTACTTTCTGAATCACTAGAATTATGGCATTGGGCTATGGACTTTACCATTGTTCTTCTCTATGAAAATTTCCATTGATGGTCTCTTTTATAACTTCATCTCAAAGATAGATATTAATCCTGTTCTACCATAAACTAAGGTCATGGGAAGATTTTTTTAAGAACAAACAGATCCGCTACAGTTAATCTTGAATGTTAAAGGTAAAAAAATAAAGGAATAGGGCCAACAATGTAGCTCAGTAGGTAAAGGCAGATGCCTCCAAGTGTAATTAACTGAGTGCAATCCTTGAGACCCATATGATAGAAGAATAGAACTGACTCCCAAAATTTGTCCGCTGACTTCCACACAGGTTCCATAGCATGTGCATGCACATTCCCACATGTTTGGACACAAATAAGATAGGTATAACAATATTTTAATAAAATAAAGGTAACAGAATAGACAAATGAGTACCCTATATAAAATAATAAGCTATTTGTCATCAATGCAATTCAACTTGGGACAAATTAAATGAAAACATTATCTTTTTTTTCCCAAAGTGCTTAGGCAATATTCTTCTGGGACCATGCTATCACACCTTGTTCTAAATCTCAACCACATCTCAGTGCAATTTTCTTTCTTGTAGGTCAGAAATTGTTTTATTATTATCATAGAAGAGACAAGAAGAAATAGAGTATTTAGTAAATTAACAGGTGTTGTAGAAAGTTTTCCTGGGCCCTTTTGGGCCCGGAGGTTTGTAACCTGGTCCGTGGCTGCTTTTGTCCCCCAAAGAAATGAATCAGACACTTATATACTTTATACTGTTTGGTCCATGTCTTAAGCACATTACTAGCTAACTCTTTCATCTTAATTCAACCCATTTCTACTAATCTACCCACCACGTGTCTCAGCCTGTGACTCACCTGTATCTCTTACATGTTTCTCCTTCGGGGGTCAGATGGCAACTGACTAACTCCACCCTTCTCCTACCTGCCTGTCCTCTGATTCTCCACCCACTTCTACGGTGCTGTGCATAGGCCAAAACAGTCCTTTATTTACAGCATACAGAGAGCATTCCACCACAAACAGGTCTCTGCCTTCTGTTGAGAGGGCAGAGTGGACAATTTTGACAGAGATGGGACGAATGGAACAGTAGGTGCAGCCTTCACAGCTCCATGACCTTCCGGCTTTCTCTGCCCAGGTCTCACAACACTGTTCTTGCTCTTGCTACCTACTTGTTTCTTTTCTCTGTCCTCCAAAGAAGTGTTCCTTCTCCAGGTAGTATTACACCAGCAACTAAAATCCTTTCTCTGCTCTAACTGTGACTGATAAGAAGCTGCAATATAGTCTGGGTTGACTTTCAGGGGTTGGGTGTCTCCTTGCTGTGAAGAAGCATTTTCCTCTTATCATAAATAAAGGTGGTGGGCTGCCAGCTCTCTAGCCTCCTTCCCTGCCTCCTGGTTTCCTTCTGAACTCTCTCCTGCACATGCTCCATTTGGAGAGATGAGGTCCTCCACTGACACCTAGGGAAATGTGGTTCCATATGGTCAGCCTCTCCTAACATAGCTCACTTTACAGCCACAAAAGATCTGCCCTTCCAGCTCATCGTCTCCAAGAGAGAAGGGAATGGAATTTTATTTGCCTTTGAACTCCAGTTTACTTTCTCCACCACACCACTCAGTCAATTGAAACTTCCATACAAGCTGTTGGCCATCTTCCTGGGACACTATTCCATACATACCTTCCCAAGGCCTAAGCTGGTCTCCAGCTTTCAGTCCCAATGGAAGCTTTATTACTTACTCACAAAGAACACACAGTAGTTATGCCCTGTACTTAGCCCAGTACTTCTACAGTACTGACATCAACACACTTGGCCTGCTCTGTAATATTCACTAACACTTAGTCAATCTGACTCCCATCAGACTGGAAAAGCCACTAAGAATGCTGGTTTAATTTTTTTTTTCTGCAAAGGCATAGCAGGTGTTTATCACATGGATGAATAAAGGAAAGAATAGTATTTGATTCTTATATCTGCTACAATATCTAGAGTGGTAGCTGAAACCTAATTAGTATTCAATAAAACACTTGTGGATTAAATGCAGGAATAAGAACCCTAAGGATGTCAGTTGAATTCAGCGGTACCCTGAGTCAGCTGGGAAAAGTCTTCCTCTCTGGTCCCTGCCTGATCTCTCACTGGGCTTCTAGCTTGTGACTTGGCTCAGATGAAAGCTAGAAAAAACAGGAGCAAAAAAAAATAATAACATGCAATGGAAACTAAACTACCACATTCAAAAACAATATTCTTCTCCGTTTCTTTCAACTCCTACTGTTGAATGCCATCCCTCCCCAGAGAAAAAGATCACTGGAAATACACTCATAAGGAAAAAATCACCACTATTCTTTTGTAAAAAATAAAAAGTATGCTATTTAAATTCTCACTCATGAATATGTAGCTAATATTGACTAATGGGAACCCTAAAAGAAAGAAAGCTAAAGCTTTTTTAAGGCAAATCCATTGAAACTAAGGTCATCTGTAAGAAATTTGTTTAAATTTTTTTTCTGAGCCACATCCAAAACTCCAGCAGGCATGTTAAATAATGAAAGTGTAAACTATTGGGATTTGATGCTGGTTAGTATGTTGGCACAGTACATAGATCCCTATGTGGTTTAAAAAAAAAAAAAAAAACCCTAAAAATGTCTCTGCTTCTTTATCTAGAAGCCTCCAAAATTCAAATGGTTTTCTTTGTGGAGTAATACATGCTAACCAAATTATACTCTAATATTTTCATTCAATGACTTGGAAAGTCATGAAAATGCTTGTTTGGGGAGTTGTCATGCGGAAAGAGAAAGAAAGAACCATATCAGGAGGATTTTAAAAAGAGAGAGATAAAACAAAGAGTTCTAAGGATTGTCACAACCTGATCTGCATAAATAAAAGATAATGGCTTCAGTGAGCTGGCCAACCTTTCTGTGGAGTGATCGGTCTGTGGAGAGTCATGTCTGAGAGGCTGCAGGTCATTATGGCAGGATAAAGCCTATTTCTCATTTATATTAAAGAACCTTGCCTGTTAAGAGCTTGATTTGAATCTCAGACATAAATGTGCATGGGGCTACACACCTTGTTAAGTCAATTGCTACATATGCATTCTCTCCCTAATACACATATAGATTTTATCATTCATATCCCAGCCATTACTCCAACTGTTCTTTTCTTGATTTAGAAGGAATAACATTTGGATAGACCAGAAGTGCTCAAAGAGACAAAATTAGAGCATACATTTTCCTCTTGACACAGAATTGTTTTTCTAATTTTGCGTAGAAGAAACAAATTTCCTTTCCCTTAAATGACGTCGGCTACATCAATAGAGAAAGGTTAAGCTGTTTCCAGTTCTGTTTTACATGTTTGATTTATCTGATTATCCAGTTTGAAGCAAGATGAATTGTTCCAAGTTTTCACTTCGAGACTTTGCAATGAAATGTTGATATTTTAAAAAAGAAAGAAAGAAAAGAAAATGCAATAAAGCCCAACAATAATTAGGAATTCAAAATAAAACATAGCCCTCCCTAATGCTGCAACCCATTATTAATACAGTTTCTCATGTTGTGGTGACCTTTAATCATAAAATTATTTTGTTGCTACTTCATTACTGTAATTTTGCTACTGCTAAGAATCATAATGAAAATATCTAATATGTACTGATAGCTGATATGCAGCCTCCAAAGGATTCTAACCCACAGGTTGAGAACCACTGCCATAACCCCTTGAAATTTTTTAACTGATTTATTTACTTTTATTTTATGTGCATTGGTGTCTTGCTTACATCTGTATAAGGATGTCAGAACCCTGAAACTGGAGTTAGAGATAGTTGAACTGCCATATGGGTGCTGGAAATTAAACTCAGGTTCTCTGGAAGAGTAGCCAGTGAGTGCTCTTAACCCCTGTGTCATCTCTCCAGCTCCATCCCTTGAATTCTTAAAGGAGTTATGGATAAAACTGAATGGTTACCTTGGCTAAGAATCTGAGATGGCTGTAGTCTTAATAAAAGCCCCAATTTCTACGTATTTGGGTCAAAAAAAAAAAAACTTGTACATTCATTCATTTAGGAACACTCAAACCCTAATGAGTTGATTGGCATCAACAATCCAAAAAATTACTGAGACACTGATTTTCAGATAAAACAGCAACAGACTAATCCTTACCATAGTAATAGTATAAAATGGTAGAAAATTCTGAACAAGTGATAAAGTCTCACAATTTAGCCCACTCACTAGGCAGATGAAGCTTGGGCCTCTCTGGTTCATGGTTTCTTTTATTTTCTAGTGGATGAGGTAGTAGGAATTGATTCAACTCTATGAAGAGATAGCTCCATAGAAAAATGGACAAAGGCAGAAGCAGGAGATAGGTCAGGGTGGTACTGTGATCTTCAAACAAAAATCTAAAGAAATCAAGAAAAGCCAGACCTATCAACAATAAGGTGACTTGTACCAAAAAGTATCACAGCATAGTTTTAGGTTTTCTCTGGAATATGAGTAAAAGAATCCATCCTGTGGAGAGCTGTCAAATCTGTGATGCAAAGGTATGAAGTAGAGCACAAACATATTTCATAGAAAGGGGTCCAGAGCAATGGGGATGCCACTGTTCCTTGAAAAGGTTTTGGAGATTGGATCAAGCATTTATTAAGATAGTGGTTGGGTCATTACTGGCTTTTACTAGATGAGGGGCAGGGTTCTCCATGGCTTATAATGAACAAGGAAGACTAACTCTACCTCCCACAGAACTTCTGTACATCATCACATTGATGAGTACACATTCATTATCATCTATTTTTCTTTTATGAATGCTCATGCAGCATCATTTGTCCCATTTCAATATGCCTGGTCTTCTAGAGAGGCAGTTAGAAACCCAATCAAGGACATGTCATATCTGTATTCAGATTTTTATTATGAGGATTCACAATTTTGAAAAAAGCATATCTCTCATGATATTTGAGTAAACAATGCAGTATTACAACAGTATCTCTATGATTGTAGAATTCATAGTGATTCTATATATGTGTCAAATATCTTTTCAGAGAAAATTTCTGGCCTCTTACGTCTCTTTTATAATGAAGTTAAGGTGCTGTTTTAATATTTATATTCCAGTAACCCTTACAGAATGGCTTTTATGTAAAAGTAGAACTTTGGTCATATCACTGTTGAGAACACAGATCTAGAGCAAAATATGTCCTGTATGACAAAGGAAGAAAACAGGAGCAGCGTAAGCAAATATAGCACATCTGTGCCTAGTTGAACAAATACAAACAACATTTGACTAGCCATTCAATAGGGCCTGACTCAAAGGACTCTACCTTCAACAGGGAAATCTCCAGATAACCTTCTGGCTTGCTTATACTGCATTTGTTTAACTATGTAAAGATGTGCTGTTGTTTCATCTTCCCAGACTAAGGTACCTGATTAGTACAATAGAAAGCAAAATAGCCAATAGCTAGGCAGATGAGGGATAGCCAGGAATGGTGGGCAGAGAGAAAGAGAGAAAAGGGAAGCCAGCTAGCCAGCCAGAGGCCAACCAGTCAGGCAGGGGCAGACATACAGACATAAAAGAAGCAGGAAAGTAGGAAATACAGAGTCAAAGAAAGGTTAAAAAGCCACAAGGAAAAACATAGATAAAGAGAAACAGGTTAAATTAAATTGTAAGAGCTAGTAGAACAAGCATAAAATAAGGCTAAGCATTCATAATTAAGTCTCCATGTCATGGTTTGGGGACTGGTGGCCCAAGAAAATCCACTAAGTCAAACCCAAGGAGGATGTGATAGGATCACATACTATGACTGAGATATACGAACAGCCCCAGGGCAGGAATCCCTGACAGTGCTATAAGAAAATAGATCACAGCATTGGAATCATGAATATTGAAGTCTCTTGAACCAAGGGTATTCCTAAGTTCACCAACTTTCACACCCAAAGGACTCACTGTAGTGTTACAAGGTCTCATTCCATACCTAGAAGCCATCTGCACAGAGAAACAGAAAAGCCCTGACAAGTCTGAGCCACACCCAGAAGTGACAGAGAGCTTATTAGAAGCTATGTAACTCTGGAGAGGTGTGGATACTTTACAAGACTATGTTTAAATCTTCTCATCACAGCAAAAATTTTTCCCTATTCAGCTGGATACCAACCAGTAAAATTAAGGGGAAAAAAAAAAAACTCAGTAATCAGCCTTTTCTTTAAAAAAAAAAACAAAAAAACAAAAAAAACAAAGCAAACACATCTCAGTTCAAGTTTTTGCATTTGTGTTTAGTCTTCCACGAACATCAGAAACTGGTCATTTTGCACTTGGACTGAAGGAGCTAGATCAGCATTGCATTCATCATCCTGAACCTAGGACTATTAAAATAAAAACAAGAATAAGAATGCCATCTACTGGTGTGGAAAGTAGCAAGGCTCTAATAAATCCACAGTGAGCAAAAGAGAATGAAAATGCTTCTGTTACTTTACTGTGGAGATAGCAGCTAGAAGATGGAGTCTTAAATATGTTGATGTTCCCTACTGTGGGTTCCATTCTCACCCAGAAGAGGTTAATAAAGTGACACAAAGCATTTGCTTTCTGACTTGTTGCAATGTTTGAAAGCATACTAATCTCAAACGTTATATTTTAAAGTGTCTTTGCAAATTTGTTTGCACAGGCAGGTGGATGAAGGGACACATACAGCACACGTGCTTGTTTGTTTGTTAATGTCCCAGACATTAGAGTGATACTGAGCTCCTTGCAGCCTTTTGCAGAAGACAACACACCAGGTAAACTGTGTGTTCAGTGTTCGGTGCTGGCCTCTGTGCACATGATCATTTTTATGCATTTCCTCACATGGCTGGAGATACATTTTTACTGTTTTAAACTTAAATATTATGTCTAATCATAGGTCATTTCAAAATCCTCTTCAAATCATGACATCTTGTTAGGTAATGTTTATTGAAATGTCCACATCCTCAAGGTTTATTTGATTGAATATAAATATCTCATTGTTCCAGCACCATTTACAGAAAAGATAAAATTATGTTGCCCCAACTAAAGAGCTTTGGCACATTTGACAAGTGCTAACTGATGAAATATGTGGGCAGATTCCTAGGTTTTATGTTCTCTTCCATTATCAGTTTAGTTTGTCTGTTTCCCAGTTCTTCACTTTTTTGATAACAATAACTTTATACTAAGTCTTGAATCAGGTATTACAAATCATCTAAATTGATTCTTCCCCAAGATTTTTAAAAAATCTTTCTTAGGCTTTTTGAAGCTCCATATAAACTTTAAAATCAGCTGAAAATTCTGCAAAACAATGAGCTGTTTGAATCAATTGAGACTGTATTGTGTTTCTAAGTTAATTTGGGGCAAATTGACCAATAATATTAAAGTTTTGTGTATGGATATGGTATGTCTTCATATTTAGTTAGTTTAAATTTTATGAAGAAATTATTTGTAAAATAAAACTTAACTCAAAATGAATCTACAGACTTAAGTAGACAGGTTAAAATTATAGGCATTCTGAAAATTAAAAAAAAAAAATAACACAGACTCCTGAACAGCTTGGGATCTGAAGCACCTTGAACTGGAACTTTGGAGCCCATTCCCTCCAGAAGAACACTTGAGCCAGTCTTGATGTGGGGATGAGGAAAGTGGATTTGCCTGGAGTGGATGCTGAACTAAGCCACCTTGAGACCTTGGGACCTACTGTCCTTATAGTGGAGGAGATAAGGAGATGGGGAGAAGAGTGACTTGTAGGGGTGGGAGGGGAAGGGCATTTGAACAAGGGGATACATGGATAAAAAGTGAGACTCTATTAATAATAAAAAACAAGAAAAAAATAACACAGACTATGAGACTAAATTATAAGTAGGACTTCTCAAAAATCACAGAACAGAGGCAGAAACGTTTTAATAGCCAAAGGCCCAAACACTTGCTGCTTGCTTGCATCTACTGACAAGACAGAGAAACTACACCCAGAAAATCTCAACAATATGGTACCTAAATAACAGCTGTATACTGACACCAGTTGGTTTGCCAACATGGATGGGGACATTTTCATGTGCCTCCACACATTGATAAAGAGCTGCAGAAAATCAAGGACAACTGAGAAAGGGAGAATCAGTTTTCTCCCAGGACAATTTCTCTGATAGGCTATGCAGTCCCAAGTGATCAACCTTAAACATGTATGTATATCAGCAACTCTCAGAGGTTTTACATTTAAATACTTTGAGTGTGTGTGTGTGTTTATGCATGCATTTGTTTGTGCATACACATGTATGTATGTAACAATAATAGTTTAAAAACAAGAGGTTATGAATTTAATAACTAATAGGAGAACAGAGGGACAAAAAAGGAGATGGAAATAATGCAAATATTGTACTCATACATGTAATTCTCAGGGGAAAAAAAACAGTTAAATGAAGACTTATACTCAAAACATAAATGAAATAAGCTCTACCTTATTTTTTGTGAGGTTGAAATGAGTTAGCCTAGATGAAAAAAAAAATGAAAATGTAACTCCTCAGAACACATTATTAAAAAATAAAAGGCAAGCCCCAAACTGAAAGAAAAATTTTGCAAAACATAAACTATCTAAAAAAAGAAACGTTTTCACCTGGAAAGATGACACAGTAGTTAAAAACACTTGTTCTTGCACAGTCCACACCTTCCAGAAAATCAGGGAGGCCATCCATAGAATGTCTCCTCTCTCTGTTCCCCGACACCCAATCCCTCAGTCTCCTCACTGGTCCTGCAGCAGATCACTAGCTTAACCTTGCACCACCACCCCCTCATTCCCTGTGGATCCCAAAGACCATTCACTCCTACAGATTGTCTCAGTATCCCAGCTTCAACACCAGCAGGCATTCTCTGTGAACACACCGGCTGAATGGACCAGGAAAACAGGCAGTACACAGCCATCACATGATCTGAAAAATCCAGAGAGAAAACAGAAATCATGACACAACACACACCCAACAAAGACAAATCCAGAAATCAGCACGTAGGCCTATAATCATCCCAAAGTCAGATGCCTAGACATCAATCAATAAAAGTGAGGGCCATATGTTTCCACTAGAGGCCGGCTCTCCTACTACAGCAGATCCTGACTGTGTCACTGTACCTGAAAGCACAAGAAAACAGTCTGAAAACTCAGTCGTATGAAAATGATAGAGGTCCTCAAAAAGGAAATGAACATATAAATCCAGAAAAACACAAACAATTAGAAAAAATAAACCAATCCCTTGAAGAAAGCCAAGAAAACACACAGAAACAGTTGATAAAAACCAATAAAACTGCTTAAGATCTGAAAATAGAAATAGAAGCAATGTAGAAAACACTAACTGAGGGAATTATGGAGACAAAAAATAGGAATTCAAACAGGAACTACAAAGGCAGGCTTCAACAATGGAATACAAGAGATGGAAGAGAGAATCTCAGGCATTGAAAATATAATAAAAGAAATTATACATTAATTAAAGAAAAAGTAAAATCTAAAAAATTCCTGATGTAAAACAGTCAAGAAATCTGGGACACCAAAAAAAGACCAAACCTAATAGTAACAGAAATGGACAAAGGAGAAGAATCCCAGAAAATATTTTCAACAAAATCATAAAAAAATAATTTTCCTAAACCAAGAAGGAGATATCTATAAAGCTACAAGAAATATACATAAAACAAAATAGATTGGACTAGAAAAGAAAATTCTTTTGGTACATAATAACCAAAGCACCAAACATACAGAACAAAGAAAAAATATTAAAAGATGCAAGGGGAACTGAATCCAACATCAACAACAACAAGTTATTCACCATGATCAAGTAGGCTTCATTCTTGAAATACAGGGATGATTCAACATACAGAAAATTGTAATTGTCATCCATCATATAAACAAAGTGAAGGAAAAAAAAACACATGATCATTTCCTTAGATGCTGAAAAAGCCTTTGACAAAATCCAACATGCCTTCATGATAAAAGTCCTGGCAAGATCAGGAATACAGGGAAAATACCTAAATATAATAAATGTGATTTACAAAAAGCCAATGACCAACATCAAACTTAAATGGAGAAATACTCAGAGCAATCTCACTAAAAATCTATCCACTTGTCTATCCAATATAGTTCTCAAAGTTTTACCTGAAGCAATAAGATAACGAAAGGAGATTAAGGGAATACAAATCAGAAAAGAAGAAGTGAAACTATCTCTATTTGCAGATGACATAATTGTATATATAAGTGACCCACAAAATTCCACCAGAAAACTTCTAGAGCTGATAAACACCTTCAGCAATGTAGCAGCTTACAAGATTAACTCTTATACACTAATGATAAAAGGGCTGGAAAAGAAATAAGGGAAACATCACCTTTTATAATAGCTGCAAATAGCATTAAATACCTTGGTGTAACTATAACCAAAGAAGTATCAGATCTGTCTGACAAAAATTTTAAATCTCTGAAGAAAGAAATTGAAGAGGATATAGGAAAATGGAAAGATCTCTCATGCTCCTGTATAAGTAGGATCAATATAGTGAAAATGGCAATCTTACCAAAAGCAATCTACAGATTCAATGCAATTCCCATCAAAATCCCAACACAATTTTTGACAGACCTTGAAAGAACAATACTCAATTTTATTTGGACTACCAGGAAAGCCAGGATTGCCAAAACAATTTTGCTCAACAAAAGAACCTCAGGAGACATCACCATCTCCGACTTCATAATATACTGTAGAGCTACAGTAATAAAAACAGCCTGGTACTGACATAAAAACAGACTTGTGGATCAATGGAATCAAATTGAAGACCCAGACATTAACCCACACACCTATGAATACTTGATTTTTGACAAAGAGGCCCAAAATATTCAATGGAAGAAAGATAGTATCTTCAACAAATGTTGTTGGCATAACTGGATGGTAGTGTGTAGAAAAATGAAAATATCCAAACCTATCACCTTCCACAAAACTTAAATCCAGGTGGATCAAAGACCTCAACATAAACCCAGCCACACTGAACTTGATAGAAAAGAATGTGGGAAATACCCTCCAATGCATTGGCAAGGTGACCACTTCCTAAATATAAGATCAGTAGCATAAACACTAAGAACAACAATCAATATGTGGGATCTCCTGAAATTGAAAAGCTTCTGTAAGGCCAAGCACACAATGAGTCTTCCATTCCAGGGATTCTCTCTTCCATCTCTTGGATTCTGTTGGTTATGCTTGTGTCTGTAGTTCCAGCTCTTTTCTTCAGGATTTCTATTTCCACCTTTGCCTCATTTTGTGCCTTTTTTATTGCTTCTATTTCACTTTTTAGTTCCTGGAATGTTTCTTTTATTTTTTGGTTTTCTTTTTCTTGGTTTTCTTTCAAAGATTTGTTCATCTCTTCCAATTTTTTGTTTGTATTTTCTTCTATTTCTTTAAGGGAGTTTTTCATATCTTCTTTGAAGGCTTCAATAATCTTCATAAAGGTGCTTTTGCTGTTGTTTCCTCTTCATTGCTCTGTTTAGGTCTTGTAGTTGTAGAACTATCAGTTTCTTCTGGTGTTGTCTTGTATTCTTTATATTGCTATATGTATTCTTGCACTGGCATCTGCCCATGGCTTCAATGGTTCACAATTAAACAGCTCCTAGTCAGTGTGGCTAGAGGGCTTGTGCTTCTTCTCTCTGCTCTGAGCAAGGGGTCTGCTCAATCTTTGACTCTGTTCTGGAGAGGCAACTGTGTTTCCAAGGCCCTCAGTTCTTATCTGATAACGTAGTTCACCTTTGAGAAGGGGCCCAGTAGGACAGGGCCTAGAGCCTTCTGCTAGGATGAGTCTGAGATCAGACCCTTGGGTGGGAGCCTGATCCGGGAGAAGAATTCTCTGGATTGTGACCCAGGTGGTAGGATACCCTCACCTTTGGCGAGGTTTTTTTTGTTGATGTTGGGGTTTTTTTTGTTGTTTTGTTTTGTTTTGTTTTTAGCCATTCTGGATGTTCTACTTTTTTATATAAAGTTTGATATTGATTTTCAAAAAACAATTATAAAAATTAGACCAAACATCTGTTTAAGATGTTTTATATACCTGTTTAGATATTCTATATAATAATATATATTTAATGTTTATATGATAGTCATACTTAAAGTCATTATTGTAAACTATACATTCATTTATAGATTGCATATTTTTATAATATAAGCTTCAGTCATCTTTAAAATAATAAAATTACAAATAACAGTTAAAAAAGATTTCTTATGCTCATGGATCTGTAGAATTAATATAATAAAAACATCCATCCAAAAGCAATCTACAGATTTAAAGCAATCCCCTATCAAAATTCTTTACAAAGCTTGAAAGAGCAATTCTTAACTTCATATATAAAAACAAAATACCTAGGATAATTCACATAATCCATAACAATAAAAGAACTGCTGGCTGTTTCAGCTTTCCTGGTTTCAACCTGTACTATAAACTATAGTAATAAAAACCACGTGATGTTGGCATAAATACAAACATGTTGATCAATGAAGTCAAACTGAAGACCCAGACATAAATCCATATACATATGGACACCTGATTTTTGATAAAGAATGCAGAAATACACACTGGGAAATTTGGCACAAAAGGGGATATGTAGTAACATATTATATTTTTAATAAGATCAGTCTGGAATATCAGAGGAATATCTGGAATATCACCCACAGTCTAGCTAAGACACTCAGGGAGTGGTGACCCATGCCTTTAATCCCATCACTCAGGAGACAGAAGTTCTTTTGGATCTCTGTGAGTTCAAAACCTAACAGGCAGGCAATGGTAGCACACACCTTTAATCCTAACTCTAGGATTATGATACAGAGTTGAACCAGGAAATAAAATAGCTGAGCAAGGAAAGACATATAAGGCAGGAGAAGGCAGAAAGTCAGACATTCTATAGAAGCAACCAATCAGGCTGAGGACCTGTGAAGATAGCACTTACCCTGTTCGACCTGAGAAGTTGGTTGGATGAGAATTGGCTGTTGTTTGTTTCCTATCTCTGACATCTCAGACTGATTTTATTAAATATACAATGTATTACCACAGAAAGCATCTTCCACAAATGGTGCTGGTCAAACCAGATGCCTATATATAGAAGAATGCAAATAGATCCATATTTATTATCCTCAAAAAAAAACCAACTCAAATCCAAGTGGATCAAAGACCTCAACATTAAATCAGGGACACTGGACCTAATAGGAGAGAAATTTAGGAATATCTTTGAACTCTCTGGCATAGAAAAAGAACTTCTGAACAAAATACTGTTAGCACAGGCACTAAGATCAACAATTAATAAATGGAACCTCATAAAAGTGAGATACTACAAGGCAAAGAATGCCATCAATCAGTTAGAGCAACAGCATACAATGGGAAATACTGTTTCTAACTCCACATCTAATAGAGGACTAATATCCAAAATATATGAAGAACTCAAAAAAGAATCTAAGAGAATTCTGAATAGAGGAATCTCAAATAGGTGAGAAATACTTGAAGAAATGTTCAACACACTTAACTGTCAGAAAAATGTGAATCAAAATGACTCTAGATTCCATCTTACACCTGTCAGAATGGCTAAGGTCAAAAACACAAGCAACAGCTCATGCTGAAGAGGATGTGGAGCAAAGGGTACACTTCTCCATTGCTGGTAGGAGTATAAATTTGCACAGTCACTATGGAATCAACTTGATAGTTCATCAGAAAACTGAGAATCCATCTACCTCAAGATATTGCTATTATCACTCTTAAGCATATGCACAAAGGGCATTCCATCTTACCACAGGACACTTGCTAAACCATGTTCATTTCAGTTTTATTCATAATGGCCAGAAATTGGAAACAACCTAAATGTCCCTCAAAAAAGAAGGAATAAACAAAATATGGTACATTTACCCAATGTAGTATTACTCAGCTCCTTAAAAAAAATGACAACATAAAATGTGCAGGCAAATGGATGAACTAGAAAAAAATCATCCTGATTGAAGTAACCCTAATCCAGAAAGATAAATGTGTTATGTATTCACTTATAAGTGGATATTAGATATTAACAAAATGATAACCAAGCTACAATTTGTAAACACAGAGAAGTTAGACTAAAAAGGTGGGTTTAATGGTGATGTATGGATCTTCCTGGGAAAGGGAAATAAAGTAGATTTTATGAGTAGACTGGGGGTGGGTGGGGACAGGAGCAGGAGGGAGTAGGTAGGAGTGAGAGTATCTGAAAAGACAGCTGGAATTGGGGGGGGTGTAGAAACCTAGCACAATGGAAACTTCCTAGGACCTATGAAGGTTGATCCTAATGAGGACTCTTAGTAATGGGAACACAGAGTCTTAGCTGGCCATCTCTTATACCAGAAAATGCTTCCAATGGAGGGACTGGCTTGTATTCAGCTGAGCTGTTGGCCAAGGGGTTCCCAGAGAAATCCCCAAACATGCAAGGTGATGCTAAGGCCAAGGGTTGCTCTTCCTAAACTGACAGTGGGGTCCTATTTCCATGGACAACATCTACACATGTCACTGAACACGGAGAAGTTAAGCTTATGCCTACTTTATAAGCTACCTTATAGCTAGGCTATACCCTTACCCCTATATTCTAGTCTTTAGGCTACTGAAAGAGAAATGTGGACACCAATCCAGTCACAAAAATCTTTGAGCTGAAATCTGTCTTGCTTACAAAATATGCTAGGACAATGGTGGCACAGAACTTGTGGGAGTAGCCAACCAATGTGTTATTTTACTTAAGGCCCATGCCACAAGAAGGAACCCATATAGGAGACCACTTGAGTAACCAAGAACCAGAGACTAGATAGCCCAGAGACCAAGGGTAAAACCAAACTTGACTAATAGTAATAAAATGATTGATAATGCTATTCTGGCACATTCATAGATCAGTACCTTATCCACTCATCATCAAAGGAGATTCCCCAAGCAGCATATGGGTGCCAATGCAAAAACCCAGAGCCAGACAGTATGTGGAGAAAGTCTAAATTGGAAGTCTCAGTTGGGTTCCTCTCCTCAGAGCTTAAAGAATTCCATGAAAGAGGAAGCAGAAAGATTAAGAGGAGATGGAAGACACCGGGAGAACATGGCCCTCTGACTCAACTAAGCAAGGCACATATGAGCTCACAAAGACAGAAGCAGTGAGCACAGAGCTTATAAGGGACTATGCCAGGTCCTCTGCTATTAGCTTAGTATTTTCATATGAGAACAAGTGAGTCTCTGACTCTTGTGCCTGCACTTGGGACTCTTTTCTTCCTATTGGGTTGCTATGTCCAATTTTAATGATAGGTTTTGCTTCATCTTATTATACTTTATTTTGTCATGTTTGGTTGTTTCTCTCTGAAGCCTGTTCTTTTCTAATGAGAGACAGAAAGGGGTTAGATCCACGGTGGAGGGAAGTGGTGAGAAACTGAGAAGAGTCAGGGTAACTATAATCAGAATACATTCATGAGAAAAGAACCTACTTTCAATACAAAAAAGAAAATAAATCACATAAATTCTCTGGTAAAGAAAATAACATTTGTCTTTATAGGGAACCCAGGTTCAATTATCAGCACCCATATGGCAACACACAATTCCATTTCCAGGGTATCCAACACCCTCCTCTAGCATCTATGGGTACAAAGCAAGAATATGATATATAAACATACATATTAACAAATAACAGCATACATAAAATAGATAAGTTAATCCAAAAAAAATAAGTAAGAACATATATCTAGGCTAAGATATGAAGAAGTTATCACCAAATCAAAGTCAAATAACCTGGTTAATAAAGAGTTAAAGAATTAAACAGATATTTGATTTTTAAAAATTTACAAATGGCAGACACATTAAAAAAACAGTTATCCAATGTCATTAATTCTTAGGAAAATGCCAGGACTAGGTAGGTACTAGACAGAGGTGCTGTAGAGCGGGAAGACAGGAGGACAGGAGACTTAACTGGGAAGACAGAGTGAGAGTAACACAGAGGAGAGGTGGAGCAGGAGATAAATAACACTGAACATGTTTGGAAAAGGTATACATAAACATTAGTCTATAGGCTTATTTAAAATACATACATACATATATAATTATGTCACACATGGTAATAATGCTCCTCCAGGAGACAGACTATCTAAGAAATACCACAGTGCCAGGCAAGGGAGCCCACCATTCAAGTTGTTCGTTAGAGGGATCCAAGAGACTCCAAAAACAAATAAACTAACACCATTGTTCTTCATGGCCCCAGTAACTTAAAGGTTAGAACCTATTGCTGAAGACGCCACATACATCAGACATAGGACCCACAGGAACTGAGCTGATATTCACCTGAAGTCTTTTTCCTGAGGACTAGCTCTAATAGTATTGGAAGGTGCTACGTATGCAAGCTGCCATAAGAGAAAAAAGCAATCCATTTTCTTGCTTGGCTACAAAGCCTGCAAAACACAACTGTGACTGTCCCAGCAAGCTATCCTCAATGGTGTAATAGTGACACTATTACCTTGGGGATAGTCAATAGCTGTCTAATTAAAGACTGCTCAATGGGGGGGGGGACTCAAACCTGGTACTGTAAACCTAGTCAACCAAATTTCCCAGAAAATAGACCCTAGAGGAAAACCTACTACTGCTATTTCCATAAATCAATATAGCTTCTAAGAGGATTCTAAATACTCATCCTTATATCCAGAGTTGTAGCTCTCAGCCCTAATCAAAGAAGTTTCTTTTTGCTGCAGATGGAAGCTACTACAAAGATCCACAACTTAGCAAATAGGAGAAAATAAGTGTCTATGGTTGGTATGTGCATGTGTGCATGCGTGCATGCGTGTGTGTGTGTGTGTGTGTGTGTGTGTGTGTGTGTGTGTGTGTGTGTGTGTGTAATAATCACTATATCTAAGGACCAGGAAATAGCAGGGAAGGAGAGAGAGAAAAATTTTAAGAGTTGATGCAAGATAGTGCCCCTAGATGACAGGAATAACTGCATCCCTCAAATCTCAACAGTATGTCTGCCTTAAAAGACTTGAATAATCCCAAGGTTATCCAGCTCCTTGTCATTTTCTATAGCCCTAAACACATGCACACAAGTGCAAAATTAAATGGACTCAGTGAAGTGTGTATGGTGTGTGTGTGTGTGTGTGTGTGTGTGTAAAATAAGCATAGTCTCTGAACAACTAGAAACTCATTTAAGTTGTGAAAATTAAATAGGATTTCCATCGCAAGAAATAAAAGGCAGTCTCTAAGAGGAAAAAACATTTAAATCCTAGATTATATCATTAAGATTAATTATAAATTGAGCATCCCTAATTTGTAAATTTAAAATCTAATATTCTCCAAATTCAGAACTTTTTCAGTGTCAGCAGACTATCACAAGAAAAATTTTGCATATGGATTCTTATTAAAGTTGTAGAAAAAAATGTTACAGAAAATTATCTTTAAGCTATATGTACAAGGTATATGCAAAACATAAATGAATTCTAAATGTGGACATGAATCCTATTCTCAAAATGTGTTTCCGTGTATATATAAATATTTTAAAATCCAAAGGAAAAATTGAAATACAAAGTATCTCTGGTTCAAGTGCTTCAGATAATGATGCTCAATCTGTAATTAGTCTGTTCCTCTGGAGGAAGCCCTTGAAGATATGTAAAGTGCATCATGTTGCTCATCTCATACAACATTCCAAGGCTTATAAAGGTCTCTGATCAAGACCAGCAAGGGCCCCAGTCACCTGCACTTTCCTCTCCCGCATATCACCATGGTTCTTCTCTATCTCCATCTGCTTCCTGATCCTCCCCTACGCATGCGCACCTGCCTATACGTGTGCACTCCTTCCTTCTCTTCCATCCACGCTAACTATATCATATTATAAGAAATCCAGGATTTGTACAGGCTGATCTCCCTTCCTATCAGTTTCTTTCGGATTCACTCCTTCCATAGCTTTGGCCAAACATCCCTTTATTTAAAATCCCAAATCCCCTTTTACATTTACAGACTTGCCCTGCAGCCTCAGTCACCACAGCAGTCTGTGCTTAGTCATTGGCTTCATCACTGCACACCAGGTTACTACGGTCCGCAGCACACAGAGCATCACACAGGCAATTTATAGATGGTGACCTCGTTAGATTTGTACAGTGGCTCTGAAAAGAAAAGTTTTTGTCTTGTAATAATAATAAACAAAAAAAGACTGAGCAATTTTCCCACAACAATCAGAGTTAGAAGAGAAAGCATTAAAACTCAATTTTAACGAAAAGAAAAGAAAAAAAAACAAAAAGAAGAGAAGGGAGGAAGGAAGGGAAGAAGGAAAGAAGAAAAGAGAAGAAAAATAAAAGTGCATTTGGGGTGATAGACCCATCACCAGTGAGTCATGAATAAAGGATCCTGGGCTCCATGGGCCTTGCCCCTTCCTGGTGAGTACTAGTTACTAATGGATTCTGAGAAAGAGGCAGTCACTGTCTTCCGCTGTGCAGCCCCTGAGCTGCCCATCAGCCTCCAACAGCAAGACCCAGACCCAGAGACACACAGGTGATCCTGGTTAAATTCAGTGGGTCTCAAAATACCAACCAAAAAAGAAATGAATTTTTAAAAATTACAGGGAGGAGAGGGGTTAATAGAGGTAGATGGAGCATTAGAGTAGGCAGAGGTAATCAGATGCACTTAATACATATGACATTAGTAAAGAACAAATTCCATTTTTAAAAAAATCGCACTCTGTCACTCACCGTGATCCATTATTTTTCACTGTGACTCAGGACTTTCTCTGGTAGGACAGACAGAGCCTGTGGGCAGACACCCTAACTACAGACCTCTGTCATTCTCACCCCTTCGTTGAATTTAAGTGGTCACTTCTTCAAGGTCTGTCTACAGACACTGTAACCTTGAAAAAGGAAAAAATCTCAAGTTAGTGGTGTTTTATACCTTTGGAGGTAGATTAGAGGACAAATTAAAGAATAGACCATATTGTGAGCATTCAGCAGAGGGACAGACAGGGACAGAGTAGAAACTTCAGGGTTACAGAACCTAGGATTCAGTGTTATGTGTCACCTTCCCCAGAGACATCCTAGAGATAATTTCAAGAAAACAAGTGAATCACACTTCCTTTTTCACTTCTGGATTGTCAACTGGCAGGGATATTTCTGTTGGTGACTAGTGTTTTCACTATAAATTTGAGTCTGCAAAGTGTAGAATTTTATCCGAAAATCCTCAATGCCCAGCACATAAAATAATTTTTTTAAAAAGCTTTCTGAACAGTTTGCTGAGTCAGTGAAGTGAATGAATGAATGATAACACAAGAACTGGAGAGACTGAGAACGGTAACTACTAAACAGCAATACAGTTTCTTAACGGATCCTTTTATCTTTCCTCCTGACTTGAAACATAGACAGAACTATCTTAAATAACGCTATTGCAATGGGATTTTAAAGTGATTACTGCATATCACAATAAGTAATGTTCCAATTTAGAGCTGTGGGTGATTGGTTCAATATGGAACGGCAGTGAATGCTAAGAAAAGTGTCTGAAATCCAGTAGCTTATTGGTTAAATATTGGTTTAATTTAAATCTGAATCTTAATCCAGGCATACCCCCCCTCCTCAGGCACCCCTTTTAAGTTCTCTATGTTATATGGCAGTATTTGCATCTGTGTCTGCAGTATATTACACCATAAATACTGGGAATCGGGGACTGTAGCTTTCTCTTACAACTAAAAACAACGTTGTGGAGTTAGTGGGCATTCATACAGTATTTCTATAATCTAATAGATTTACTTTCTCTGTAGCCCTCCTAGCTACAGTAAATGAAGACATGTTTTCCCCCCTATGGAGAATCAGTTGTGATAGCTACTTTAGGCACATATCAAAATGGAAGGGGGCATATCTGTAAATAGCTGGACTACCAGTGAAATGGCTTCATAAATATCACATCAGACGTAGTACTTGGCCATCTGCGGAGCCATGTATAAGAAAATAATGATCATAGTTCCTCCAATAAAGCCATGATAGTTTAACATGTATTGGCCACATACAATTCATCAGTCCTGGTCCCAATATATTTACATACATCAGTTCACTTAGTCCCAACATCAGCTTCACTAAAGTACAATGACTGTTGCCCATTTTCTAAGTGAGCAAATTAAGGTGAAAACACTGAGCAAGTCTGGACTCACACAGAAGTGTAAAACAAAATGGGGTAAGTTGTACAAGCTCAGAACACTTTTTTAGGATTTTAACACTATGTTTATTATATTTTTGTGTTCACAGATTATCTTTTGCCTGCCTCTATTCACTCTGATTATCGTTTATTTCAACAAGCTTCAGACTTTCATAGATTATCTTCCATTGTAGAGTCTGGCTCTTTGTAGGAAATGAGAGAGTTGATTCTTGATTGCCCTGTACAGTCCTATCACTTACAGTAATAATTACAAAAGTAAAAGTGTAATAAAGTGGGAGGTTTAAAGCCATATTTTATGAGTCACACGTGGGCTCTAAAAAGCTGCCATTTTATTATTTCCTTTAGAGATACTTAATAGGTAATGTCAGTAGTAAAGTTTAGTGCCCAACCAGCACTTAATATTCCTTAACCCTGGAATGATCAGCCATCTTAAAGGAAGAATAAGCAAAGGCAAATGGAGACATGTATGTGTATAGATTCATGCTCATATCACCACAACAAAAAAACTAAAATGTGACAGAGTTGGGATTAAAGTGTTGCAACAACTATATAGATTGGGCAACCATTAGAAGCTGCAAAAAGGGAACCAGAATGAGGATATTATCCAGAAAATTAAAATTGTATGTGGCTGTACTTAGATCATACAGCACCTGGAAGAAATGGCCCTAAATTGGAGACACAGCATGAAGCAGGCTTTGCTGAGTTGGTTAGTTTCCCATTAACTCATATGATCTGACCTCCTCTGACATAGTTCAACATCTAAACATTTTTCATCCCTCTCTAATAAACTAAACATCCCTTCACCTTGGGACAGCTGAGTTTCCAGTAACACTCTTAGACTTAAAGCTGGGTACCCAAAGCTGTTGATAAGCTGAATTCCTTCCAGTCCTTTCTTTCTGCTTATGCTTGGATATTACTGGGGGGTAGTTTTTCAGCTTAAAAGTCAGTGTATCACAGAACCTATTTATTCTTTCTCAACACCATTAACCCAAATCTAGAATACTCACTCAAGCACCCCCAGAATTTCTCCACATGGAATAACTCACACAGTTGCTGCTCCACACTACCTAAAGATCTGGAAGGTTCTATCAAATTTTATATTGCATATTCGATATATTTTTTTAGAGATATAAAGTTTAGACTTGCTATATCTTCTTGGCAATGTTGGTGTATTGCTATTATTTAAGGGCCTTTTATATTCTTCTTATGAAAGCCTGTTATGTGTGCTATATATTTATGACTTTTATTTTGGTGATTATTTTTTTAGCATGTACTATTATACACATTAAGCCACCCTATAACTTTCTTTGTATTTTATATCTGACTTACATTTTGAGTTCAACCTGAGCATCCTTGTTATTAGCTAGTACACTCAATCTATGTCATAGTTTTTGACAACTGGACATAAACCTAAACATACCTGGGAAGAGGGAATTTTATTTGTGAAAAGGCCTCCATCAGGCTGTGGGAGGGCCTAACCCATTGTGGAGTTTACAACCCCTAAGCAGGTGGGTCAGGATGAATAAGAAAGCCAGGGGAAGCAGCACTTCTCCATGGTCTCGGCTTCAGTTCCTGCCTCTGGGTTCCTGCTTTTGAGTTCCTACCCTGACCTATCCTAGCCTATCCTATCCTATCCTACCCTGACCTAGCCTAGCCTATCCTATCCTACCCTGACCTAGCCTAGCCTGGGAGTTAAAATCTGGGACAAATCCTTTTCTTCTGACTTGGCTTTGCTTGTGGTATTTATCACAGCAGCAGAAAGCAAACAAGAACAATCCACTTGACAGCACTGTCGTATTGACATAGTTGAACTTTTAACTTCTTTTTTGTTTTCTAAATATTTATTCATGGTCTTGCATTCTACAGTTTCATGGTGCAGTGTGCCGTGGTTATCATTCAATTCAAAGCATTTTATCACTTCAGTGTTCTTTCTTTATTTAATACATTGAATACAGCCAACCATTTTTCTTTATTTCCAAAATGCAGGGACATTAGTTATCTTTGACTGTAGAATTGGTTAAGATTCCAAACTTCTCATAACACTCTGGCAGGAGGGAAGGAATTTGTATTTATGAGGTTTAATATTATAATTTTACATATGCCTATAATCTGTGGTCAAATTAGGTTACTTAATACTCTTATCTCCTTAAATATTATTATCTCTGTGTGATAGAAACTTCCAACCTCTTCTACTCAGGTTATTTTAAATGTGTGGTTGGTATTGGAGCCAGTAATTAACTCACCGTGCTATAGAATGTTAAACTCACCTCCCACTCTGTGCACTGGTACCCATTAGTCACCATTTTCTACTCCCTCCCCCCCACACACCCTTCTTGTACTCTTGTGAATTCCACCTACTCTCTGCTTCTCTCTGGTCAACTGTTTTAGCATCCTTTAAAGAATGAGAAGACAGTAATTGACAGATGGACTGTTTTTAGTACCTTGTTTGAATTTGTTCCATATTTGATTTTGCTTGTTTATTTGTTACTTACTCTGTATGGATCTGTCCTACATACCACCTCAGAGTCTCTTTTCCTACCTGTCCCTTTATTTCTGTGGTTGCTATAGTAATATCTATGTGGACCCCATCCAAATTTATGCAGGTGTAACCTGGCAGTACCTCCCCCTCAGCCTGTTACACATACTCCTCACTTTTTACCTACAGCTAGCTGCTTCATCAAGCCATAACGTGAGTTGTCACCCATAAAATTGTAACAGAGAAAAAGCACCAATGGATAAATGATTGTTTGCTTTCTATCCGTCCTTCCCGGAAGACAGACATGGAAGTTATTTCCCATAGCTTGTTAGCCACAACCCTGATACTGGATTAGGTAATTCATTCCCTGCAACAGTGAGAAGAGACGTAAACAGAAGAGAGGTTTAAATGAAAAGATCCTCAATCCTTAGTTTTCAAGATTCACGTTCAGTGAGCATATTTTTACATAGCCTTAAAAACTAGGAAAAGTAATATTTATTTACTTCACCAATATTAAATATACACTATAGATAAATCTGTTTTTTAAAGCTTTAAGGTGCCACTTTACTATGAAGATACACTATTTATTATTGGTAATATGTTGGTGGTGAGCTGCCACGTGGGTGCTGGGAATTGAACCAGGTCCTCTGGAAGAGCAATCAGTGCTCTTAACCACTGAGCCATCTCTCTGGCCCCTGTTGGTGATAATAAGTGATTTCCATAATTTTAAGATTTTACTCTGGACAAAAACAAAATCATTTAAATGCTAATAACAGTGTATTTTCCTTAAAATTATTCCAATTATCTGTCAGTTTATTTTACAAATGTTTACTGACAGACTTTTCCACTGATGCGTCCATATTGAAGCTGGTTCATTTTCAGATCTGCCATAGTCTGTGTAATGTCAGCCTGTTTCCCTTTTACAAAGGAAAATATTAAAGATAGTAATATCATGAACAATAGTAACCTTGCACAAATATCATGAAGCCTGCCTGCTTTTACCACACAATGTGCTGCTGAAGACCCATGATAGTGAATCTTGGGATGCTTCTTTTATATCCTTCTTGTATACTGTCCCAGGAAGTTTCTAGAAAGTGCTAGAATCATAACCAAGAAGGATTTATAGTTTGAGGTGACTCATTCCTCAAACTGCTTCTTTTCCTTGTCTTGTGAGACAGGCTCTGGAGAAGAACTGAGCTCATCAGAAAAACCTGAGGTGCAGAATCTGAACCCTTTGGGTTATGTTGAGAGGAACAGCACACACTCCTGAGAGGGTGCCATCACCCAAATGTCACTCTATGGCGATATTGCTTAGAATTGATGCCATGAGTAGACACTGTCTTCTGCCTGCTCCAAAGGCATGAAATGCACACAGCTTCCTTCACCCAGGAAAAGCATGAGGTGCCTCTGTGCTTGAGAAGTGCAGCTCAGCAACTCCCTGCCGACCCCGTCTAAGTCTGAAGTTGATGCAAAATTTCCCATTTTTCTGGTTTTATCTCTTTTTTATGGCTGGGATATGTTATCTGGATCTTTGTACTGCTCATATTAATGTAGTCTCTAAGCACAAGTGAAAATTCATTCTCTGATCCCAAAAGAGGCAATAACTACTTTAAAGAATTTCTCTCCACCAATTCTTTTTCCTAGGGAATCCAGCTGACAGGCCTGAGTTATTTCAGATGGTTTGGATACAGGATTTTATGCACACATTTGTTTTTATATATACTCATAGGTGTTCTCACATATCTTTCACCTCTTTCAAAATTCAGAAGGAATAAAAACACGAGCCTTGAGTAAATCATACAAGATCTACCATCTGTCTGACTCATCCCTTGTTCAGACATGTCTCCTTTTCCCATCCCTTTCTTTGTCTAGTCTGTTAGATTCCATTTGAAGAGGTCAAAGTACGTCTCTCCAGTCTGCACTCCAAGGACCTTGTATTCTTGTTGTTTAATCTGGGAGAAGAGTCTGAAAACAAGGCTCCTTGGAGTCTTGAGAGGCCCCAGAGCAAACTCCAGGAAGGGAAGCAAAATGGAAGGAAGAAGCTGAACAGTATTTCACTCCATCCCTGAGAAACGTGTTTACACCTAAGTCAATACATCCAGAACATTCCTCGGCTTTCTAGGTAGGCTGCATATGGGTTACAAGATGAAAGAGTGCATTGCAACTGTCAAATTATTTACCAAATAAAACAGCACTCAGCTAGAAAATGAAGGAACAGCCCTAGTAACGCTGCCTCGTCTCTGTGGTAACTGCATTGTACAGTATCAATCACATCCCTTCATAATTTTAATTTTTAAATGGAGCAATAAATTTACATGGTATAAAAATATCACCATGTTTAACATTTCCTATTTGTCCTGACATTTTTATTATTCTAAACATAAAACAGTTTATATGTAAATTGCCATATGCTCTTAAGTTAAACCAATAGAATCCTGTCTGGGGAAAAAAAAACTCATTGTTTTGTTGTAAATGTGTATAACAATCCACTGCACAAACAATTCAAGAAACTTATACAAAAGCGACACATAAACGCAGCAAGAAAACTTTGTGCATGACTCAACTGGGTCATGAATTCTGGTGATTCTTCATTCTGGTTATGTTCAAATAATTAGCTTGTTCTGTTTGGAGTAGGCAGTAGGTAATTATCCTAGTTAGGTTTACTACTGCTGTGATGAAACACCATGACCAAAGCAACTTGAGAGGAAAGGGTTTATTTGGCTCACACTTCCACATCACTGTTCACCACAAAAGACAGTCAGGACAGGGATTAAAATAGGGCAGGAACCTAGAGGCAGGAGCTGATGCAGAGGCCATGGAGGATGGGGAGTGCTACTTAATGGCTGCTGCCCTTGGTTTGCTCAGCTTTTCTTATAGTACCCAGGACCATCAGCCCAGGAGTGGCCTCACCCACAATGGACTGGGTTCTCCCTCATCAATCTCAAGTCAAGAAAATGCCCTATGGGCTTGCATATAGCTTGATCTTAGGAAGGCATTTTCTCATTTGAGGCTCCCATATCTCAAATGACTCTAGTCTGGGACAAGTTGACATAAAATAGTCAGCACAGTACTGAAACATTAATCTTTTATTTTTAATTTACAGAGTAAATTAAGTTATCCAGGGTAACCATCTTAAAAAGAGGTAGTCTTATTCTGGATCATGGCTTTATAGGTTTCAGTCCATCCTGTGTTGGCCCTATTGCCTCGGGACACAATTCCCAGTGGCAGCACATGACAAAAACATCTTCACTCTATGGCTGAGATGGAAAAAATAAAAGTGAAACAGGAAGGGGCTGGAGTCCTTCCCTTCAAGGACACTCCCTCAATGAGTGGAGGACTAAAAGATTCTATGTCTTCCCAGGAGGGCTACTGGTTGGGAGTCAAGTCATCAACACAAGGGCCTTTTGGGTATTCATCTAAAGCATGCAGCTCACATGGGTAAAAACCATGTATTTTACTACTATGTTACTGTCTTAGTTTTAAAATACACTCATGAATACAAACATATGCACCCTCATATACCTGAACACACATTATATGGCACCAAATAGGTATTTAAATATTTACAATTGTGTTCAAATTTCCATACTTGATCTTAGCCAAAAAGCTGAGAAGCAATGAAAGACAATTTTCTGTAAGATAAAATTAAACTCCAATTTGCTTCTTATTAAAGTTATCATGATAAAGTTTTTCCCCTTAAAAAAGATTGTTATATTAAAAAGTTCTACATAGCCATTAATCATTTAATTATCTATTTACTATAGAATGTATTCTATTACTAAGCTTTTATTCTATTACTAAAACAGCCTGAGCTACACAGTGAGATTCTGTCATAAAAGTGTGTGTATATAATGTTTAGAGGTATAGTTCAATGGTAGACCAGTTGCTTAGATACACAAGGCTCTGGATTTAGACTCTAACATGATAAACATATATATGATGAAAGATAAACCACTGCACAAATGAAGGATTATAATATTAATGCATGAAATATATCTATAATATGTTGTATATTATAGATAATTTTATATAATACACATAATGAATAATGTGCTATGATATATAAATTTATTTTGTATATTGATATTAATTTGCACAACTGAGGGCCAACAAGATGACTCAGTAGGTAAAGGTAACTCATCAAGCATGGCAAGGTGATTTCTATCCCTGAACTTCACATAATGAAAGGAGAGAAATGACACCTACAAAGTTGTCCTCCAAGCTTCAATCTTGTTGGTGACACAAAAGTAACTAATATAAGAAGTTAAGAAAAGAAAACTAGGCAACTTTGCCAAGGCCACCTTTGATGCCATCTCTAAGACCTACAGCTACCTGATCCCTGACCTCTGGAAAGAGACTGTGTTTACCAAGTCTCCTTATCAGGAATTCACTGACCATCTTGTGAAAGCCCACACCAGAGTCTCTGTTCAGAGGACCCAGGCTCCAGCTGTGGCCACCACATAAGGATTTTATACGGAAAATAAAAGTGATTTGAGCCTGTTAAAAAAAAAAAAGAAAAGAAAACTATATTATTATAATATTAATAGTATAAATTATAAATGTATATCATATTATACAATAATAAACAATATGATGGTATTTATAAATATATAAATTAATATAATATGATGGGCATATACTGATCCAGGAGAAAAAGAGCCAAAGCTTGAAATTCCAAATATAGTTAGACCTAGTGTCTGTAATCTTAGCTATCAAGAAGACAATATTCCAAATTCAAGTTTGCTTGAGCTACACAATGAATTTTAGGTCAGATTGAACAACTTAGTAAGATCTTAGTAAGTATCTGTCTCAAAAGCTAAAGAGCACTTTTTTTTTTCAAAAGGAAAAATAAATGATGAGGATAATGTAAGCACCAAATTTTAATTTCCAAAACATGATATGTAAATGACTATGCCGGAAATTCTGCCATGTGCTTTCCTTCATAGCACAGACCTTGATGGCTTGCCAAGCATGACATTTGACAGTCCACATGTCTCCAAATCTACAATACTAGGCTTTGCTCTCTTTCTCTATCTTTTGCCTTTCTGTAAGCCCAGTGTGATTGTGACAATCATGATGTGACCATCCTGAGAAACAGTGATGCAACTGTATGATCTGGGCAGGAGAGTTGACAAGAACCTCACCTACCAGTAAGCCAGGGGGGGTTCTGAGATTGATACATTTAAAATTGATCCTATAAATTCAAATAAATAGTCATAGAAGCATATTGTCTAGAAATACATTAGTAAATACCACAAAAAAAATTATGTGAATGCAAAAACGTCTGTGGGAAGCAAAGTTGAGAAGAAAAAGGCAGATAGTGGCTGGCTTCTCTTCTCTAGTATATATTCAGTAACTGTTCAGTTGAATTAGTACATATCTACACTTCTTAAATGTGGGTCACACAGAACATTCTGAAACTTATATCTTGGCTTTCAAAACATGGAATTCAGAACATGAAAGTTTCTATAGTTTAAGTAACATACCCATATCTTTAAGAACTAACACATAAAAACTTCAGTCCCAAGCCAAGCATGTATGTCATTAAAGCTATCAGTTTAAAAAAAAAAAAAAAAAAAAAAAAAAAAAAAAAAAAAAAAAAAAAAAAAAAAAAAAAAAAAAAAAAAAAAAAAAAAAAAAAAAAAAAAAAAAAAAAAAAAAAAAAAAAGCTAGCATTTCAAAAAGCAATGATATAAGCAGAAGTTATCAAGCAGAACATCACCAAAAATCTTATTTGTATGAGTCAATTCAACCCAAACGAATGCCCTTGGCTTGGCGCTCACTAACATCAGAACAAAGAGGTAGAAGAAATCAATAGGCTCTTTGTCTGGAATATTATCTTCTTACATTTGAAAACATAAAGTGCTCTTTTGTGTCCTAGGATTAATCAAAGCAACCTACATTTGGAGTCTGGAAAACACCTGACAGTTCATCTCAGAAAGATAAAACTCCATTCTGATGCTTCATCCTCCTTGGATCTTCTGGGGGAGGGGGTTGTTTTGTTTTGCTTTTTTGTTCGGGATGCTAAACAGCGCCGAAAATTGATAACAAATCAAGCCAGCCTAGTTTACAGTCTCTAAGTTAACTGACATTACATTAAACAGATGATCAACCATCAAAATTACTACAGCCGTGTTTATTTTCCAGATCATATTTTGTAGTCTTTGAAATGTCAAATACGTTCTCCCACTGAGCAGCAAATGCGAATCTACATATGCAAGGCTGTCATCAGCCAGGAGAGGACTGAAGGCAAATTTATAAGAATTCATTACAGATTTCATCCTTCCTAAAACTCTGATTAAGCAAGAGGCTGACAAGCTGCCTGGTTCTGGCGGATTGGGGTTATTGATTATTGACACAAGAACTTGAGCTTCTGAATGTCTGATCAGAGAAACTTTAGGCTGCAGAGAGTGGCTTCCAGATACAGTATACTCAGTGGGGTATAGTTTATTCAGATTAATAAACTATTATAAACTGTCCACTCACTTTCTATCTGATGAGAGATGAGTGCCACCCAAGTATATGTTCCTGATGTTTCATTAAAGGGCCAACAGATACCGGCACGCAGAGCACACAATTGCAATTTCAGAGCCAGGGAAGATGAGATGGGAGGAAGAGTTCTAAGCAAGCCTAGGAAACACAGAGACCCTGTGTCAAACCAACATGTTCATGTATCTGAAAGAAAGCATGGGGATGCTTGCCTACAATCTCAGAAGGCAATTTGAGGTAATTCTCAAATAAATAAATAAAAGACAAACATGAGCCAGGCATGGTGGCAAATGCCTATAATCTCAGCTGAGAAAGACAATTGTCAGCTCAAAGATGACTTGTGCTATAAGAGTTCATGGCCAGCCTAATAAAAAATTTAAAATACGATGAAAGACAAACTTAAAAAAGGGTAGGGAAAGAAGAATGAAGCAGGATGGAAGGAAAATGAGAGAAGGAAGAAGGAAGGAAGGCACCATGATGAGGAAATGTTATTCCAGATCTAATGTCAGTCACTCATCTCAGAGACTTGAGTCTGTCTACATTTTCTGGTTTAGCCAATAAAACTCCCCTGCAGTCTGCTCTAGCCATGATGCTGTGTATACTGAGCCAGCACACAGCAAGTGAGCTTCCAACCATCCTTCTCAAGGGAAGCAGTCAACAGAAGCCAAGGACACATCTAGTCTGGAGAAGAATATCCTGTAGGTGAGTTTCATGCTAGTGAAGCTGGGATGCCTTATTAAAAAATTAAGAATACAAAGACAAATTTAGGAACAAAAGACCCCTATAAGCTAAGGAGCCTGCAGGTTGTAACAAAACCATTAGATTGGAAGTGGGGTGGTAACAGCTTGGCATTGAATCCAGGGTTGTGTACATGCTATACACACACATTCTACCACTCAGATAGCTAGCCTCTAGAATGTTAAAGAAAGCAGGCTTGGGAGTGTTGAAATTGAGCCAGGGGAGATGGTTCAGTGGTTGAGAGCATCAACTGCTCTTTCAGAGAACTTGGTTTGATTTCCAGTACCCACATGGCACTTCCCATGTTTTTTTTTTTCCAGTTCTGGGGGATTCAGTGCCCACTTCTGACCACCTTGGACACCAGTCAAGCACATGGTGCACATATCTACATGTGGAAAAAGCACTCAAACACATGAATGATTTTTTTTAGGCTTAGAAATTAATTTGCTTCTTTATCATCTATTCACAGAAGTTTTGGAGAAGCTTTTGCCTCTAGAGTTTTTAGAAGGATTTACAACCAACCCTAAACTAACTAGCTCAAGTCGGTGTTGTATAACAGTCTCCTCCAAGATTAAAACATTCTATCCTGCAGGATAGCTTCTTAAACAGGAAAGTAAACAACAAAATACCTTCAAGAACTCCCTCAAACTGAGTAGATTTAGTAGGCCCCTCTCTGCCAGAGTAAGCAGAGCCCAACTGCAAAGAAGACTTTCAGACACGCTGAGCTACAAAGACCAGAGCAACTTCTTTGAAGAAGCAGAAACCAGCTGAGCTGTTTGGAAAGTTAGATCACCTGAGGCCCTAGGAAAGGACACTCTACATATAGTCCATGGAGCTGCCTATAAACAGTGCAGTGTGCTCCAGATTTTCCAGCGTTTGTGAGCTATCAGCCATACTGGAGTGAATCTTGGTGATAGTGAATCTTTGAGTCATTTCTGTTCTTGTAAGTAACCCCTCACACACATTCCCATAAGTAACCCCAATAAAATTTACTGTTTCATGAAGTTGGACTTTGGTGGGTCTGTACTTTGGCCTGTCATGGGTTCCTTACCTGGGATGAGTAGATGAGTATGTTTCTTTTTCCCAGGAAAAGTTTTGACAAACAACAATCAGAGAACAATAAATGAGAGAATCCTTCCGTTAATGTGCCATTCCCATCAAGTGCCTCTTGCTCCTCAAGAAGGTCCCTCAAGTGCATGCTTAATCTACCTTTAGACTTCCTATGGAAGTCTGTAGCTTCAACTTCTCTGCAATAATGTTTCCTAAAAGAAGCTATCAGAGTCTCCCAGCTTTCGTTTACATGTTGCCCTAATTTTTGGGAAGGTATTTCTAAATAGAAACTTTTAATATATTTGCATCACTTGTTGAACTTGACTCAAGATAGTCATCAGAGGAAGGAGCTTTAGCTGAGAAAAATGCCTCAGTGAAATCCAGATGTAAGGTATTTTCTTATTTAGTGATCAGTGAGGAAGGGCCCAGCCCATCGTGGGTGGTGCCATCCCTGGACTGGTGGTTTTGGGTTTTATAAGAAAGCAGGTTGAGCAAGTCAGTAAGCAGCTCCCTTCCATGGCCTCTGTATCAGCTCCTGCCTCCAGGTTCCTACCCTGTTTGAGCTCCTGAATGTCCTGACTTCCTTCAGTGATGAACAACGATGCTGAAATATTAGTCAAATAGACTCTGTCCTCCCCATATTGCTTCTTGGTCCTTGTGTTCTATCACAGCAATAGAAATCCTAAGACCCTTGTCTTCCTGAGCCTGAACAACTGCTATGGCATGCATTTCAAACTGCTTCTGCTCATATTTGACACTAAGTCACATGTAAGTGTAGGTGACTACAATAGTCTCTTCATTATACTTCAAAGAAGAGCTCCTTTTAGAATGTATAATAGGCCAGAGAGATGGCGCATTGAATAAAGACACTTGCTTCCGAGACTGATGGCTTGAATTCACACCCTCCACTTGTAAGTGGAGGAACAAAATCAACTCCCTGAAGTTGTCATCTGACATATATGCACACATAAATAAACATAATTTTGATACAAACATTTTAAAAGAAACATATAAAGTGCTCAATAGATGTGTGGGGGCTTCTGGGAGTACATCCTAACTTCTCAGCAGGTTAAAGAAATAAGTCTTCAGGGCTGACCTACCCAGAGAACTCAAAGCCAATGAGTATTAACAGTAGCCTGAGCTGCCCTGCAGTGACAGACAATTTTTGGAAGAGCTTTGCTGTGCAGAGCCATTTGGATAGATGTGCAGAGCAGACGAATATGGGCATGGCTATATCAGTACCACAGACATATGGAAATGGCAAAGCCTTCTCCTGGTGAGGCTTGGAAGAACAGCAGTGGAACCTTCTACATAAATCAGGATGGTGTTGAACTTCCAGTGATCTAACTGCCTCTACTTCCCAAGTGCTGGAATTACAAAAACATTATTTCCTCTGACCCAACTACTATGAATGATTGACCACAGTGTACACAAACCAGCAAGCACAGCTTCCTCTGCCCAGACAGTGATCTACTGAAAGACCTTCCACTGAGACAAACTAACTCCTCTTTGTGCTATATAATGAACATACTGAGTTTGAAGTTACACAGTAGGTACCCTCCATCAGAGAGAACATAGCTCACTGATTTCAGCGTGTGTGTGTGTGTGTGTGTGTGTGTGTGTCTGTCTGTCTGTCTGTCTGTCTGTCTGTCATTTCTTCAGAGTCTCTCACTTCTTCATTCACTTGTCACACCAGTTAGGTTTCCAAGACCAAGCCATGCTGAGCTCAGTAGACAGATGTAATTTACTCAATAGCCTCCATGTATAGAACAGACTAATAACTGCTACTTGGGCTAGGCCTGGTGGCACACAACTTTAATCCCAGCATTTGAGAAGTAGAGGCATGTAGATCTCCAGGAATTCAAAGTTATCCTGGTCTACATAGCAAGTTACAGGACACACGGAGCTGTCCAGGACAAAGTGAGATCCTGGCTCAAAGAATAAATAAATAAATAAATAAATAAATAAATAGAAATTGATACTGGAGCTCAGGAGAGAAACAATGCAGGCCTGAAAGCCTAAGGTTAGTGCATTGCAGAGTAGTAACCAGAATTTCCTACACATGGAGAAACAGGTAACCAGAAACCTAGCCCCTCTTAGTCAGCCAACAAGTGTGAACAACTAAGTAGGGCGTTAATGGAGATGCTATGGCTAACATCAGGACCTTCTCACAAGGCTACGCCATAATTTTACAGTGATCTATTCTTAACTTCCCTGTTAGAGCTATTTAAGTTTTTTTCACTTCCTTTCACTTTGCATTTTATATATGTGTGTGTGTGTGTGTGTGTGTGCATGTGTGTGTGTGTGTGTCTAGGTCAAAAAAAACTTGTAGTGGTCAGTTCTTCTTCCACTTTTATGTGGGTTCTGGCATTTGAAATTTGTCAGGTGTGGAGGCCATATTGATGTCTATGACCTGTGTCACCATCAAGGACCATGATTATGTCTGTGGTCCAGTTGAGATGTCCATGGTCTGTAAGCCACTGGAGACCGTGCTGAGGTCTGTGGTCCATGCTGTCATCAGAAACTACGAACAAGTCCATGACCTGTGCTATCCATTGTAAGGGAAAAGGACGCTTACTTCGCAGTGGTCCTGATGTCCGCAGACTCACTGGTGAGAGTGAGAGACATGGAAGGCTTCTGTGACAACCTCTCACCCACCCACACATGCTCCCCCCCAAACAGTCTAGACGGGAAGCTATTGAAGAGAACTTTTTAAAACTGTAATAAAGATGCTGAAGGGTAGCTCTTCATAGCTGATAGCTTCTGGTAAGGGTGGGAATGGGGAAGAACCCAATTTTCTTCAGGGAGCTTGCCACTAGGGGTTTGACCATGCACCAGTGAGTATATGGGCAACATAAACTGGACTTAGAATTTTTCTTTTTTCTTTTTTTTTTCTTTTGTCTAGGAAGCGGTCACAAGACTGGGACAGGTGGACCTGAGAGGACTGGGAAGTGAGTATGATCAGGATGGAATTCATTATATGAAATGCCCAAATAATCACTAAAAATATATTGAAGAAAAAAAATTGTCAGATATGGTCCAAAACATCTTTACTCACTGAGCCATCCCACCAGCCTGTAAGCTTTTGTGGGTTTTGTTTTGTTCTGTTTTGACTTTGTTTCTTTTCTTTTTATTTTTTTTAAGACTACTTTTCAGTTTAGTTAATGCTAGATAGGGAGATGAATACCTTCTAAGTCAAGTCTCACTTAAGGTTTCTATTGCTGTGAAGAGACACCATGACCACAGCAACTCTTATAAAGGAAAACATTTCGTTTCAGTGAGCCACTTACAGTTCAGAGGTTTAGTCCATTTTCATCATGGCAGAAAGTAAGGCAGCATGCAGGCAGACATGGTGCTGGAGAAGGAGCTGAGAGTTCTTACATCTTGATCCACAGGAAACAGGAAGTGGTCTGAGTGTCATACTGAGCAAAGCTTTAGCAAAAGAAAACTCAAAGTCCACCAGCACAATAATACACTTCCTCTCCAACAAGGCCACACCTCCTAATGACACCACTTGCTGTGAACTTATGGGGCCAATTACATCCACACCACCACAGCTACTGTTCCAGTCATCCCGTTTCCTCTTCACAGAACTCTTGTAAAAATATTTCTCCCATTCTGGAGATGGAAACTGAGCTCTAAGTAAGATTTTCATCACACAGCTTTAAACCGTGCAACCAGAGCCAACATGTATTGTTCTAGTTAGTTAATTGCTCTGCCTTAGACTACCTTGGGGATCTGCTGAGACAATTCCTGAGAATTCAGGCATGACTGGAAATTTCCACCTGGAGACTATTTTCTGGATTTTGTATATAAACATGCAACAAAAAGGGGTAATGTGTGTGGTATGATGTGTGTGTGTGTGTGGTGTAGTATAGTGTGTTTCTGTGTGTGGAGTGTGTGTGTGGTGTAGTATAGTGTGTTTCTGTGTGTGGAGTGTGTGTGTGTGTGTGTGTGTGTGGTGTGTATCTGTATCTGTGTCACAAACACCACATACATACCACACTTCTCACACACACATACCATACCCCCTCATACACATCATACCACACACACATACCCAGCAAATCCCCCCCCACACACACACACACGCATAGACCCTCTCTCACACACACACCCCACATGTGCCATGTATATGGAAGGAAGGAAGGCGGAAGGAGGAAGAGGAAAGGACAGTGACGTGGGGTAAAAAGAAGGAAGTAAAAGGAGAAGGGAATTTGCTCTTTAAGCAAAGATCATTTGCACAAAAATTTCACCATGTTTTCAAATTTTAAAACTATGCCTGGCTTTAGATAAAGAAGCTACAGTTTGCGTGTGTGCTAAGTATCTTTTGGGATTTTCTGAGGTTTCTCAGTGTAGCCAGGCTGTAGAGTGCACCCTCCTCTGGAGTGCTGGGATCAAAGGTGGAGCACCACACCTGGCCTGTACCCTCTTAGCTGCTCTTTCTCCCATTCTCTGTCTTTGAGCCCAGTTACCATTAGAGAAGTCTATGCAAAAGGGACTGTGTGAGGCCCTATGGGCTGTGGCCCATCCCTGGTTCACAGTGAGTACATGGGATTAAATTTCCCCTTTTGTAACCAATCTCCTACAGAAGCCTCATTTTGTTATCCTGCCTCCTTGGTTATGGAAAAATTTGTTCTTCTTATGTGATCCCATAGAACCTCCACCTTCTTCCCGTGCCTCATCCAAAAAATATTTAAGGATATTTTTGTAAAATCCAAAGAGTTAGTGAGAAGGAAGATTCTGGGGGTCAACACTAGAAACATCAAATTATAAATTGTGGGCTTTGATTACTGACATACAGTAATTAAATTATGTAGAAATTTCCTTAACTGTGAGGCTGAACAGAACAAAATAGCTAGTAATTGGTCTCGACCAGAGTATAGAATGCCCTTCTTTGTATTTACATTTGGTTCTCCTGTAAACTGCCTACTGGGTTGTGTGGAACTAAGAGGCTAGCAAAAAACTGAGTCCCCATCCATCAGTATTAATCTCACACTTTACCGTGGCTCCATCCATTTATCTTTCCGACACAAATTAGAAATTCAAGAGTTTTAACAAATGAGCCTGCAAATGTAAACTTATTAGGCCATATATTTTTACTACACACTGTGCAGTGCCCTCCACAAAGCTGTCCCTTCAGAGAGCATTTTCCTATTTTGTGTTATTGATGGCAGCTAACTAATCACATTTTTAATGTTGTCTTTGGGGAGGGCTGTTTGAGTGAATGTGCAAGCTAAACTACCCAGAATAAATCTACCTTATTAAATGCTTGAAATTATGTGTCTTTTACGATAAAGAAACTCCCGAGCACTGTTCCATTTGCTAACCTTCTTTTTTGCAGGAATCAAAAGACTAGGATTAATTAAAATAATACATCAAAACTGGGGTGTTGTACAGAATGTGTCTGTGTGTGAGGAAAGGCCAAGAAAAATTGGTTAATTGGTCTCTTCATCCCTATTCACTCCCCTCCTTCTGAATGGCTGTAAGTGTTCTTTGAAACAGACTACAATAACATGAGCTGGGGAGGAAGCTCTGCAGGCCTGGGTGCCAGACAATGCCTGGTCCCCATGCATACCTTCCTCACTGGAAAACTGGTTTGTATGAATCCTCTCTGCTTGACAAGGAATGCAGAGAGAGAGAGAGAGAGAGAGAGAGAGAGAGAGAGAGAGAGAGAGAGAGAGAGAGAGAGAGAGAGAGGAAGAAGGAAAGAAAGAAAAGAAAAGAAAAGAAAGAAGGAAAGAGGGGAAAAAAAAGTCTCCTGGATCTAAATGTCTAAACGTTCCAAAGCACACTGGAAGTATAACTACTCTGTACTCCAGTCCTGTATTTTATCTAAACAAAAATGTCAGTCACCTTTGAAGAACGGCGTTGTTCGAAAGTACCAAAAGCAAACATCTGGAAGGCAAAAGGTACTTTAAAGCCCAGCTCCTGCCTTCCTCAGCTATGCTGGGCCTCTCTCGGTGCTCTGTGCAATCATTTCATTATTCTGAGGTAGTTAATTACTGGCAGGTCCTTTATTACTGAGCTCAAGTGCTAATCCGAGGAAGGCAAATGCATCAGCTTTCTACCGCTTTGTGAGTTTTGTACTCTCCCAGGCAAATGCAAACATGGCCACACTTGTGTCTTGTCATATGAATTTCAAGGATGTGGAATGATGAGTAAGCTTACATCAAGGGGACAAGGGTCACTGGGGATCCAGTGCTCCCGATAGCACATGGAGTACAGAATTTGCTATGTGCATTAGTATATCCCTTCAGGATGAAACGAGATGTAACAGAAATTTATTTGAAGAAACAAATGCCTGGAAAGTGGGAACATGAAGCCAGAAATCAATTCTTTGCAAATCCACATTCTACTACTTGACAATTTTGTTTGAGACATCCAGCTATTATGAAACTGACATTTAAGCATAGTAAACGTACATTCTTCATAGACATTAAAGTCACAAGTACTTCAAGGCAATCTAACAGGGGCTTTGGCATTCTTCTACAATTACTGTTCTTCTCACTTGCTTGGCATGAAGGAGAAAAATAAACTTGATTAGTACTTAACAAATGTGTAATGGTTGACGAATTGTCCCTAGTGCTTTAAAACTAGGCAACTATGTGAAGGTTGCCTAGAATTTATTAACTGTATGGATATACTCGTTTTTCTCACTCAGTCACAGAATCCACAATTTAAGGATGTTCTGGCTCTCTGGAAGTTTCTTATTTACCTAGGATTAAGTGTTCAGCCTAGCGAAGGTGCAACTGAAGAGAAGGAGTGATAAATTGAAAAGAAAGTCATGAGTGGCAGAGGAAAAACTCATTCAGAAAGCCTTTTGCATTGGAAATTTGGCTTGAAAAATTCAAGACGGTGTTTAGTTAGTTATTCAGCAAACATCGATTGCAGTACTTACTATTAGCCAGGTCTTGCCAGATAACAGAAAGACAAAGATAACAGCCTTTGTCCTTTAAGGATTACTAGAGAAGACATCCTTTCTAGCAGATGATAAATAAACATGGTAGGTTAGGTACCAATATAGTAGCCAAGAAAATGTTGGGGAATTGAAATAATCGCTGTAGAAACCCCTTGGCTCCCTGGATTATACCTGTTAAATGCTTAGAGTCTAAGTTACATTTGCTTTCATTGTATTCCCAGAGAGAGAAGAAAGATCCATTTATTCTTAGTGCAACACCCACATTTTAAAATAGTCACATTGTTGTCTTCATAGTAAAACAGGCAAAACTCATCATCACAACAGAGTTTCTACAAAGCTTTAAAGGAGCTTCCCACACTCCACAGTAACAATGTTTACTCCTAAAGAACCTCTTGCAAGGAGTCCTTTATTTAGCAAAACAACCCTTTTGCTGGAGGAATAATATTGCTGCATAAGCCTGGATTTTTGTACATTAGATCTGAATAACAAGAACCACAGTAACAGTTCCCAGACAACATGTATTGTCCTCATAGGTCCTGGCTGCCTGTGCTTCCATGAATGGGTGGAATGGGGAATTAAAAGCACTAACCTCTCTCCATCCATTCCTGGGAGAGATGACTGGAAATGGGGAGGTGGTGCATTTCTAGAGTAAGGTAGAAACCTGGTGCAATGGAAACTCCCCAGAACCTATGACCCTAGCAAAGACTCCTAGTACTGGGGGACTCCCAGCCTGAACTGGGCATCTTCTGTAACCAGACAAGGCTTCCAGTGGTGGGACTGGGACACCAACCCAGCCACAAAACTTTTAAGCTACAATTATTCCAACCTACAATTTGTCCTGCCTGCAAAAGTGAGGCAGAACTTACGGAAGTGGCCAACCAACAGCTGGTCCAACTTGAGACCCACACCAGGAGTGGAGCCCATGTCTGACACTTGCATGGAAGTCCAGGACCCAGAGGCAGAACAGCCCAGAGACCTAGGATAGAACCAAACACAAATGGAAAAAAATCATGAAAATGATTGATTCCTAATGGTACTCTGCAATACTCATTCACAGATCAGAGTCGAGCATGATTGTCATCAGAGAGGCATCATCCAATAACTGATAAGAACAGATGCAGAGACCTACAGCTAAACATTTAGGCAGGGCTCAGGGAATCCTGTAGATGAGGGGAAAAAGAGATTGTAGAAGCCAGAGGGGTCAAGGACACCACAAGAACCCAGTCCAGAGAATTAACAACCAGGGCTTATAGGGTCTCAGAGAGCAGAGCAACAATGGGGAAACTTTAGGGATCTGAGTAGGTCCTCTGCATATATGCTATGGTTGGTAGCATGGTCTTCTTTTGGGACTCCTACCAGTGGGAGCAGGGGCTGTCTCTGATTCCTTTGCCTGCTCTTGGGATCCTTTTCCTCCTCCTGGGTTACCTCATCCAGCCTTGATATAAGGATTTATGCCTAGTCTTACAGAAACTTTTATGGCATGTTTGATGGAAGTCCCAGGGAGGCCTGCACTTTCCTGAAGAGAGGGACAGAGGAGGGAGGATCAGGAGAAGATGAGAAATGCAAGGGGGTGGAGGGGGAGAGGGCTGGGATGTGTAGAGACAGGGGAAACTGCAGTCTGGATGTAATACAGAGAGACAATAGGCTAAGGCCGAGGTCCTGAATCTCTCCACAGACTGGTCTCTCTCAACTTTCCCCTCTCAGGTTGAGTGACAAGGTAGTAGGCCTTCAGCATGCCTGACTAGCAAGTGGCTAACATAAACAGACATCCTCCCCCATGGCATGCCCTCTGATCCTGTTGGTTATATAATATAAGCCAGAAGTCACCATTCTCCTCAGACTGCTGAATTCTGGGGCTGTTTTTACAATGGTATATTCTAGTCCTCCTTCAGTGCTGCATCAGTCATAGTGGGATACAAACTGCTGTAGCCGGTACTTACTATGCTGGAGCATCATGTTCCTCACAATGTTCCTACTTTATCCATTTACTTTTACTCAATTAAATACATATGTTTTTAAATTAAATAACATATTACTACTTCAGGTGGAAAACCAATGTAATTTCCTACAAGAAGAAAGTAATCATAAAGGACAACTCAATGTTAGATGATTATAGTGCATTACATTTGAGTCACTAAATACCACCAGTATAAATCTAAAGCATTTTTAGGAATGCTGATATAGAAAAGGAAGAGATAAGCCTTAATATCCAACAGGATTCAGCTTGAATCTCAGCTCTCTATACCACTCTGTGTCCTTAGCTAACTTTCTTGACCTCTCTGTGCCTCAGAAAATTTATTTCTATTTATTTATAGCAGAAAACTATTAAATAGAACTAGCCCTAAGAAATGGATGTGAAATACTCTGGCATTTAGCACACTGTTAAGTAGATTTGGTATACTGGTGCTTTTTAATGCTCAGAAATACCGGATGTTATGACTGATGTCATCATTACTTGGAAAATGAAGGTATTCTATATATTCATCCAGGAGTCATTGTAATGCCCATCATTGTCCTTTGCATGACAGAAGTGCTAGTCACCATTCATTGAAACTTTTCACAAATTAAAGATTCCTCATAGTCTCTGTAGTTTCCATCCCTACCTGTAAACAGTCAGCCAAAGAGTCAGTGGAATCCCACTCTGGCCAGTTTCTTCTGCATTCTGCTCAAAGACTAGTGAGGAGTCTCATCTTCACAAACTTGCCATTGAGGCAAGATAAAAAGACAGGAAACTAAGAAACACAAGAAAGAAAAAGACTCTCCAGCCTAACACCAAGTCTGGTTTATATTTCTTACTGACTGAAAGTCAAAAATTTCACATATGAGTGAGGGGTGTGTGTGCATATGTATATGTGCGTGCTGAAAGGGGTGGTACAATGTGTGCATATTTGTATGTAGGCCACAGGGGAGTATCATGTCTTCCTCCATCGCTCTTCTATTTTTAATGCCAAATCTAATCCAGATTCCTCCTCTCTATCCCCACTGCATACATCCCTTGTCCATGGTGTGTGTTGCACAAGTACATGTGCATGCAAGTGCATACATTCAGGCCTGTGGTTCCCTTCTCTTCCCTTGTTCAGCTGAGGATTCATGGATACACTTTCACCTGAGGAGTTGGCGAGGTGAGAAGTGGCTGTGGCTTGTTCCTCTGTCTCTCTGCACTTTCAGCTTTACCCCAATATCTGGCTCTAAGTTTTTATTTTTAGACCAATTAGAATGCATGCAAGACCTTACTGATCACCTTTCATGGACACATTAGAAAGTCTTTTGGGGGTGTAAGCATGAATCTAAAATCAAACAGTTATGACTTTGAATATGGATCTACCATGGACGAATTACTAAATCTTCCTCATCCTTAATTTTCTCATCTATAATATGACCTCAATAACAGGCCATGTTTTAATGTTCACCCTGAGATTAAATAAGAGAATGAATAGAATTTAATGAATGGCTGCTCAAAGCTTAGAGGGACCTGACATCCAGTAGTAGCATAGTGTTATTAGTTACTTTTAGCTAGTTAGATGTTAACGGGTATGAAGATGACGGAGGATGGATTCCTTTCTCATAATCAACAGCATGTTTCTATAAGAAAACATAGCGGATATCATTCACAATATTGGGGTAGGAATTTCTTAATAGAATATCAATACTACAGAAACTAAATCAGTGTATCAACAGTCAGAATTCCTGTACAACAGCAAAGGAAACAATCGGCAGAGTGAACTGTTCGTGACTGATTGTCATGGGTGGTAAGAACAGGCCAGAACACTGAATCATTACTAATATACAGTACCGCGACTCACTCACCTTAGCCAGTACATACTGCTCAGCAGTCATCCTTAGAGATATTATAGAGGTAAGAGAAGCAGTTCACTCATCTCCCATGAGAGAGGGAACCAGCTATCATGGGAACGACCACAGAAATCATTCTTTGGGTTACTGGGTCCTGGCAGTTATGACTTCTCAAGAAGTTGCCATTGTCTTAAGCAGATTCCAGAGTGAACTGTCAGTAACCTAAGAGAAGACACTGCAAAAATACCTGTACTAGCTTCTCCAATACCCCAGATTCAAGAAGAATTCCACCCCTAGAGGAAAATGCTACTTTGGCCTAATTCTAAAACAGTATATGAGGCTGACTGATATAGTTTGCTATAGGCAGAGGAACAACCAACAAAAAACAATCTTCCTCATACTCAGAAGGTGTCCCTACTCCACTGGATTCTTCAAACTCTCCTCTTTTCTTGACAAAACAATGCTTTCTAGTTAGCACTTCCACTTCCTTGTGCTACCTCCGAAGCTCAGTCTACCTTTCTCCATCAAATGGCTAAAGCAAAGGTCTATCCCCTGATTCTTGTTCATCAATTCCTACCTCCTCTTCTATATATAACTCACATTCACTCTCCAAGACCACACCTCCCCCTCATTCAGCTCAGCAAGACATACTATATTCCTTGTCTGTCTTAACTCACATACAGAAAAGCATGTTCATAATTCTCTCCCAGACTAGTTCTCTTATCTTAGTTAACATTTTGCTCAAGTTTGAAATAAATGAGTACTCCAGCTTTCAGTAATCTTAGCTCCAGTTTGTGTCTGTCCTGTGTGTGGGTCTATTACTTCTTTTACTGAAATCTTTCTTTTATGTGTCTTTGCTATTTTTAAATACCTATTGGGGAAAAAATATCTTCTAGTTGATCTCCATTTGGGAGCATGTATTGGAGCACTCAATATAGCAGTTGGATCAGGGAAAAGCAGAAGATAGACGAATACCAGAGGTAAGTGCAACCTTTCAGCCTTCCTTGTGACCTACTTCCACCAGCAAGGCTCCCATTCCAAAGGATCCACAGCCCCCGAAAAAGCATCACCACGTGGGAACCAAACATTCAAACATATGAGGTACCACAGGATTGTTTACTTTCTCTTTCATCAATATCTTCACCTAGTTGGCTTCTCATCTCCTCATCTTCACCTAGGTAAATTCTATGTCATTTAGACTCGTTCCAGAAGTTTATGGGATAGGCTCTTTCTGAACTATGGCATTTCTGCAAATATGATATAGCCAAGGATAGGCACCCCCAGAGTAGTATCTCACATGCCAGTGGAATGTGCTCTTTTTTCTCTTTTTAAAAATGTCTTCCTTGGTCTGATGTGACAGTTCAGTGAATAAAGGTACCTCCCTCCAAGCCTGATGACCTGGGTTTGATTCCTAGGATACATGTGGTGGAAGGAGAGAACCACTCCTTCAGGTTGTTCTCTGGCCTCCACATATGCTCCACAGTATACATGCACACATACACACACATATACACACACACATACATACATACATACATAAACACATACACACATATACATACACACATACATAGACACATACATACATATACATACATACATACACACACATATACACACACATACATACATATAAACACATACATACACACATACATACACACACATACATACATACATACATAAACACATACACACATATACATACACACATACACACACACACCTACACACATACATATACACACATACACACAAACACCTACACATACATATTATAGATGTAGTCAAGTTAATTGACAACCAAGACTAGCAACAACCCGTGTTCACAATGTGGTGGTATTTTGCTGTTGTTTAAGCTAAATTTTTAATGTTTTCCTGTGTTTTGAGATTGGTTCTCACTTTGTAGCCCTGCCTAGTCTAAAATTACTATGCAGACCAAGCTGGCCTCAAACACACAGATATCTATCAGCCTCTGTGTCCTAATACTGGAATCAAAAGCACACATCACAGATCCATCGTAAGGTTTTCACGGACAATTTATATTTCCCTTACCTCTTTGGTTTGAACATCCTAATATAGGACACATTTTTATAAAGGGACTGTCCATAATCATTGCCTATTATGTTTTATAAATGCTAGTCTTAACTTACCTGTTTCCTAAGGTCAGGGAAAATTTTTCTACAATGAAATCTTTAGACAGAGCAAGGGCAATAGGAAGCATTTTGTAAACCTAAATAGCCCAAGAGCTGTAGAAACTATTTCTCTTGCCACATCTCCTGTCTATATAAAGACTGTGAATAGATGTTAGAGACTTGAGTGCAGTGTTTTTCTCTGAGGAAGAGAAATGATCCCATAAACAATTTTTCTCTTTTCCCATCTCTTCTCCAAAGCAGAAACTCATATTTCCATATGAATTGATTCAGTATTTTTACCATATTTTAAACTAGACACTTTAAAGATTTCTATGCATATAAAAACAGTCATTTAGGATAACAAAAATCACAAAGAAAGATGTCGTTGCTGAGCAGGTAGGATCAACATGCAATAATTATTTCCAAGAATAAAACATTAAATTCAGTGGGGGATGGACAAGGGTCTCGGTCATTCACTATCGTTCACAGATGGCAGAGGAAGAGTATTTGCAAATAATATACTCTGATTTGCAAGAACCATAATGTCACAAATACAGAAAGAGTAAATCAGCTGCTGCTCATTGAAGGCTTGGTATTGGAGAACACTGTGCATGCTTCTGTCACAGCAGCCATGCAAGTGTGACACAGTTGTTTTTATCCAAAAGATGAGGAAATGAGGTTTATAGAATCCATTTGAGGGCACACAAGTTTGTAAGTATCAGTGTCAGGACTTGACCTCTCTAAGTGAAAAGTCTGCTTTCCTGGGACCATCTCCTAGGAGAATAACAGAAAAACAGTACAACTTGGCAGGTGACAATTGTAATTCTTTAAATTATGGAAATTTGTAACTTTACTTATAGAAAAATAAGCCATAGAAGAACACTTTGGATGTTACCATAAGATAAAGTCAGGAGAAGGACCACCCAACTGTGAAGTATACAAGAAAAGAGTTGTTGGGCATGAAACTGCAAGAACTGTAGTTCAGAGAATTCACACTGGATTCTCAGTAGAGGTGATAAAGTCACAGGCAAAAGGTGCTGGAGAGACAACACTGAGTGGGCTGAGGTCATCCCAGACAGTGAATTGTGGCTCTGTCTTTGGGGACAATCATTTTGTAATATAACTTACTATACAAATGGAGTAAGAACATGTGGCATGAAAGAAAAATGGAGGAGGGACAATCTGGGAAAGAAACAAAGCCACTATAGTAGAGCAAGACTGCCCAGGGAGAGGATGAATTAGAACGGTGTGAAGGAGCTGATGTACACGGTGCTGTCAGAAAATCCTTCACTTTGTGTTAATTTTATAAACTAATTTTTAAAAGTAAAAGATAGAAGATAGCTGAGTGGGTGAAAAAGCTTGCTGCCAAGCCTGAAAACATGAATTCGACTCCCAGGACCCACGTGATGGAAGAAAACTGATTTCCAGAAGTTCTCTTCTAACTTCCACACGTGTGCTGTGGCACGTGCCTGCCCCCACAAAGATAGATACACACAATAAACAAATGTAACCAAAATTCTAAATGAAAATGATGAAAATGTGCACAGCATAAAGTATTTATCATATGTATCATAAAGATCATCACTTCTGAGAACTTTGAGAACTTTGAGGGTGAGAGAGGAGGAGCCTGAAGGAATAGAGATACGATAGGTGCATGGACTAATAAAAGAAATGGGTGTGGAATTTAGCGCAGTGATAGAAAACTTGCAACATGTTTGAGGCACTGGGTTTGATCCTCAGCATCACATGCACACAACAGTCTATAAAAGAAAAACTATTAATAATATGAATAGCTGGGGAACTATTAGGCAAACTATTGAACATCATTTAATATGATAAAATGCTAAATGTGGCTTCTTAGCAACTTTAGATTATAGCAAAAGTAATGTTGCATAATGAGGTTAGTGCTTGTGGAAACAGATATGCCTTCTATGACATGAACACTGAGCAGTATATAGGTGCCAGTCACTTTCATTGCTGGGACAAAATTCTTAAGCAAAACAACTTACGGAACTAGGACTTAGTTTAGCTCACAGTTTGAAATTTCAACTCATGACAGCAGGCAGGAAATGGCTTAGCATGGCATTTCAACTCTTGGTGACCAGGGAGCAGAGAGAGGGTATGCCTGTGTTACCAGCCTTCTTTCTGTTTGTCCTTTTATGTAGTCTAGAGCCTCATCCAAACAGATGTCACTCTCATTCAAAGAGGGTCTCCCCTCCTCAGTTAATCTGCTTTGGAAATGTTTTCATAGATGTACCTAGAGATATGTTTCACTAATCTAATCTTCTCAATAAAATCATGTTTGATGATCCAATCAAAATTAGCCATCATAGTATGAATATATGGAAATATCACATAGCATACAAATATATGTAATTCGATACATGAGTTAAAAATAAAAATTTTTAAAGTAAAATTTCAAAGCATTGTATAACTCCATATTCACTGTAACTTTTTTAATTAGCAAATTCTAATCTAAAATAACACATTAAAGAGACAGCCTATTAAGAGCCAATACTGCTCTTCCAAAAGATCTGAGTTGAGTTCAAAGCACTGTTTACCGAGGCTCACTCCAGGTTGCTTGGTTTGGTTTGGTTTTACTTTCTGGGGGTCTGCCACCCAGCTCCCAAATAAATAAACAGACTGATTCTGACTTTTGAATGCTCAGCCTTAGCTTGGCTTGCTTCTAGCCAGCTTTTCTAATGAAAATTGTCCTGTTTCTCTTCTTTTGTTCTGCCTCTGGACATTTTCCCTTTCTGTATTATTTATGGCTCTATTTCCCTCTTCCTCCACGGCTGGCTGTGCGGCTGGGGCCTGCCACCCTCCTTTTCTCTCTTCTCACTCTTTGCTTTCAGTCCTAGATTTCCCCTTCCCTTTATTCTCTTTCCTGGCAGCCCCATCTGTTTCTCTCTCTTGCCTAGCTATTGGCTGCTCAGCTCTTTATTAGACCAATCAGGTGTTTTAGGCAGACAAAAGTAACACAGGTTAACAGTTTAAAAAATGCAACATAAAAAAATGCAATACTTTTTTGCATCATTAAACAAATATTGCACAGCATAAACAAATGTAACACATCTTAAATTAATATTCTACAACAGCTCACAATTGCCTGTCACTCCAACTCCAGGGGATTCAATGCCTCTGGCTCTGTGAACACCAGCTCTCCTCTCTCTCTCTCTCTCTCTCTCTCTCTCTCTCTCTCTCTTTCTCTCTCTCTCTCTTTCTCTCTCCTCTCTCCTTTCTCTCTTCCTCCCTCCCTCCCTCTCATACACACACACACAAATTAAAAACAAGATAATTTTTTACAAAAATAAAGGTAATGGTATTCTATAAGGATGGCACTATCTCCTCCAATAAGTAAGGAAGATCATAGGGATGGTGAAGGCCATGTAGCTGCTGTAAGCAGGACACAAGATTCAAACGATAACTCACTGTGTGAATGCTGCCTCCATAGTTTTACATAATACACAATTAAAACGATGCAAAATCAAATCATGAATGAGGAACACAAAGTCTCATGCCAGAGAAGTAATACAACTTAAGCTAGAATAGAAGTAGAATACAGTCTTGTTTGCTCTCTGTCTAAGACTGTGTAGTGTTTTCATAAGTGGCTTCTCAGATAAAAGGTTTTTATTCAATCTTCCTTAGCACAGAAAATTAGTTTTGAGAGTTTTCCCAGATACTTGGGTTAGAGAAACCAAAAGACAGTTTCAGAAGTAAAATTTATCATTGCTGTTTCTTTACAGGCTCTTGAATTTTTGGGTAGAGACTCAATGAGATTTTCATTCATAATCAGATTCTACAATGACAAGAGGTAATGGAGCAAATCAATTCCCTTAGCCCTGTGAAAAAACAATAAAAACTCAATTCCTAAGTTAGGTATTCACATTTTAAGGTAGTAAGAACCCATATCATAGTCTAATTTAGTTTTTTGATTTAAATTGAGATAAAACATTTTCAGATAATTGTGGATACCCAAATTTTCAGCATTCACAGAGTTCTGAAAATAAGTTCATCATGTTCTTTTCTTGGGCTATTGAAACAATTTTGTACTAGATACTGTTTATATATATACATACATATGTGTGTATATATATGTACATATGTGTATACATACATAAATATATATATTCCATTAATCCACTTCTCATAGCCTACTAAAAATAAATTCCCAAAGGAATGATGCAATAAACAATGCCACGTTCAAGTTTTTCAGGCCAAGTGTCACTATAATGTCACATTTCATTTTAACCCAATCTCAGGCTTACAGTTCTCCAATCCTCAAAGGCAACTTAAGGCAGAGTCAACCTTAAAGCATCTCAACTGTAGTTAATGCCATCTTGATTCTGAACTTACACATCTAAGACAATGGAAAAGAGTTAGCACAGAAACCAAGGAAAGTGTGGTTTTAAACAATAGAGACATTTTCTTGTGTGACTCTGGAAAATATGTACTGACTACAGACACACCACATGTATTGTTTTAATGGGCATCAAGAAATTACCAACCTAATGCACATAAAAAGAAAACAGCTTAAGCATCTTTATAACAAATACTGAAACAGACTGTGCATATTACAAGTACAAATTTTCACAGCACTCATATTACATACCATTTAAACACAGCTCCTATGATTGAGTGTTGGCAGCAAAGGAATTTTATCCATTGTTTCTAATACTATTTCAAATGGAATCATTTTAAACCTTGATTAAAAATGTATACCACTATGTCAGGTCAGGTATTAAGGAATAGGAATATCCTTTTTAGGACCCATTATACACTTTTTGCTATTTAAGTTACACAAAATAAGAAACAAAATAGCACATAAGTTTTAAAATCACATAAAGCTTGCGACAACACCCATCCTTAATTTTCTCCTACCAAAAGGTTATATAAAGAAATAACACTTGGAAATGGAGGCACATAGAGGCTTCACTAGCATATGGAAATCAATTTAAGAAGTGTAAGTGCAGTTGTCTTTTTTCCTTTTTTAATTATGTGTTTGTTTGCCATGGTGGCCTAATTTAGTTCAGAAGATGAGCCGACATTAAAAGCTAGTAGGAGAGGTAAGTAACCCCAAGGGTAGACTCTTTGCACTCAAGAGTTTCAAAACTGCACAGGCAGAGGCTGGAGCCAAGGTGCATTTGAGAGGGGGGTCCACATGACAAACAGTGAAAGGCGAGCAAATCAAATTTTTCACAATTAGTTGAACAACAACTGTGACAGGTTGAGCGCTTAGCATTTTCATTTGTGTGCTCAAATTTGGTTATCTGTCCTCTTTTATGCAAATGCGATGTGACAGGAGAAGCTGGGAGCACTGGAGCAGGCCAATCACTCACAACAGGGGCCAGGGCTGCTGGGCTGAGAGTCCGGGATTAAATGGACTGGATGCTGATGGATAAATGGCAGAAGCCCCGCTGAAAGCCTCATGAACTGATTTAAAACTTCTAAGGGAGGATGCTAAGAATATAATTATGCTTTATGCCCCAGCCTAAACTGTCAAAAAGATAAAAGAAAAATATAAATTGTACCAAATTTATATTATCAGAATTCATAATTTAGGTAAACCCAATATGTTTATCCTGCACTGGAAGGTACCTAAGATTGCAAAGCTAAACCCTGAGGACCACTAGCCTTAGGAATGGAGGAAAGCTGGAAATTTGGAAGAGGAGTACAATAGAAAGGAATTTAAAGCATCTTAAATCTCTAGTAAGACAAAGTCCCTCTGTGAAGATGGCATAGCCAGCTATCTTTAAATGCATCCTTCCTCTGCTGTACAAAGAGACCACAAAGAATGAAGGGGGGAAATTTCTTTTCTTCATAGGGCCCATGGTATATGATGACCAGTACCTAGGAAACTTGATGGACCATTTCCCTGCATTTTCAGGTGTTCATCTTCAGTATCACATACCTCTCATATTCAAGTAAAATGACTGGATCACATCAGAGCCTGTTCTTGTTTGCTGCCTCTATATTGTGCTTATACTGATCCTGTAAGTTCTTAGTAGAATGGTTTGCAATGGTCAGTTTCTTATTGAGTCGGCTCTAATCTGAAACAGTTAACTAAATCACTATTCTCAGTTCTTTTTTAAAATGTATTTATTTATTATATATACAGTATACAGAAGAGGGCAGCAGATGTCATCATAGATGGTTGTGAGCCACCATGTGGTTGCTGGGAATTGAACTCAGGACCTCTGGAAGAACAGTCGGTGCTCTTAACCTCTGAGCCATCTCTCCAGCCCCTCTCAGTTCTTTCTAACACAACTATACAATCTCTGTCTCCTTCGCTCCCTATCTTTGTCTCTCCTCTGCTTATAGTGTGTGTGTGTGTGTGTATGTGTGTGTTTGGGGGGGTTTTGCATGTATGTGTGTGTGTGTGTGTGTGTGTATGTGTGTGTTTGGGGGGGGTTTGCATGTATGTGTGTGTGTGTGTGTGTGTGTGTGTGTGTGTGTGTGTGTGTGTGTGCGCGCGCGCGCGCATACTTAACCACATGTAGTCAAAAGTTTTTCTGGCCCACTCAGGCCTGCAGTCCAGACACATCTTTCTTACATTCAGTCCCAAAGCTGTTTACAAAGTAATTGACTCAAAGGCTTAATATTATAGTAACTGCTGGGCCAGTAGTTCAGGCTTATTATTAACTAGCTCTTGTGTCTTAAATCAACCCATATTCTCATCTGTGTTTAGTCATGTGGTTTGGGACCTTTTCTTCAGTGCAGCATTGTCATCTACATCTGGCTAGTGTTTCCTCCTCTGCCTTTCCTTTTCCCAGAATTCTCCTAGTCTGGTTGTCCCACCTCTACTTCCAGTCTAGCTACTGGCCAATTAGCATTTAAATAAACCAATACTAGTAACAAATCCTTACAATGTACAAGAGCATTATCCCACATTTCCCCCCCTTGTTTTTCTTTTTAAAACAAGAACCTCAAATCCAATCTCTTTTGTATAGCTTTCTTCCTGACCATTACCCATAATGATTTGTAACCAACATTCTGGACAAACACAAACATCCATAATCAATTTTTTGGGAATGTGAGCATAGTTCTCTAAACTACTTTCTGCTGATTGGGGCTATTGGTAATTGTATGGGAATCCAAAGAATATTTAGGATGACAGGCAAGTCTTGAGTGGAGTAGTCTGTGAGTCTGGATTATCTCAGCCTTAAAGCTGTTCTGGTTGTTAAACTCCAAGGAAACTACAACAGAAGTGCTCTGAAATGTTGGGTCATTCAGGTCATCTTTTCCCATTGGAGATTTTTCAGGGGGTCTTCCACAATCAAAAGTGTTTTTCTTAACCTGGAATGAATTAACAGCCTCTCATTTTCTGTGGAAACAAAAGCATAACCTCTTTTCCAAAGTAACATAATCTTTTGACTTAAATTTTAAAGTCAAGATATGTTCTAAATATATAGGTTAGATTAATCCAGCAGCATTTTTAATAAATGTCTCTTAGCAGCTTTTATTCCTTCCTCTGAAGTCAAAAACCTCAAAAACAAAACAATAACATACAGTCTCTAGACTCTCTTTATATATATTCCAACTTCATATGAATTTTTTACTCTTTTTTAAGGACTTTATCTTTTTTCTTCCAAGCCTACATATGTTTTAAACATAGTGTAAAGCATTTAGGCTTTACTTTTTGTCTGAATCTGTCTTTACTGTATATCTCCTTTATCTTCTCCTCCTCCTCCTCCTCCCTCTTCCCTTTTGACTACACCTTTAATCTGCTAAAAGGCTAGGAGTAAAGACTTGTGGCTAAGATTAATGCCTCAGCTATGGTGGCTGGCTCCACTCAGCTCCTTGGTCTGTGAGAGCTTAGCTTCAGGGCAGAGGTACTAGCAGGAGCCACATTTACCTCTCCAGCTCTGGGGAATTTTAGGGTTCACACTGTCACTAACTAGTTCACGCTGCCCACTATTCATAAACCTCATTTAAGTGTTTGGCAGCAGAGCCTCTTAAAAAAGCTGTGCTGAGTCAGAAAAACCTTTCTTAAAGAAACTGCCTCTGTTTGCCACCAGCAAACACAGGCCACCTGAGAAAATCCTGTTATCAAGAAGCTGTTCTTGACTTTGTTCCCTTTTTGTATGAGCAGAAACCTAAATCCATTATATGCAACTCATGCTTATTATACTGAGGCTTCTATGAGACTTCGGGAAGCTGCCATGTTGCCACAACACCTCCGTACCATGACCTACTTGAGAGACACAACTAGGAAGGTGATTTTTTGCTCTGTTTCTCTGTTCTAGAACCCTTTTTAAGCCTTCTCAGGTGCTTATGCACATGCACCATGTTGAAGCACTATTTGTAGTCTGAAGTTTCTGTCCCAGTCAGAATCTCTCAAATACTTGGAAGTCCCTTCCCAAGTAATTATCTCAGTTGATTGATGAGTGTCAAGTTGGTTGATATGAATGCCAAGATACAAGTATTAGAAAACTTTGTTAAATCAGATCATTAAGATGTTCTGACCCAGACAGAGGAATTTTTTTTTTTTACTAGATTTTTTTTTCCTTCTTTATTTTGTATTTAACAAAAAAAACAGTATCATGAATTTAAAATGAGGAAAAGTTAACAATAACTATGAACAGGATAAGAATCATAAGCATGGCTTATCAAGGGTGGTAATGCAAATAAGATTGCTACACATATATTTACTATGTGTTCAGCTTTCCCTCTGAAATTTTTTTTTCCTATCCCTGTATATCCTTATTCAAGGTCCCCTCCCCCTCCCACCACATCTTGACATTTCTCTTCTCTGCAACTCCCCATCCCTTCGCTGGGCAGGGAGCAGACAGTCCTATGGTCCCACTGACCCAATAATGTTTGGATCAGTCTCCACTCCTGCCCAAATCCAGTTTTGTCCCCCCTCCCTCAAGAATGAGTCTGGTATTCCTATAGTTGGAGTGGGGTTTGAAGGGTCAGTCCAAGATGTTTCTGATCCCAAGCTGTTCAGTGGTTGTGGTTTCCAGCTTGGGCATGCTTGGCTTTTTTTCTTGTTTGTTTGTTTAGAGACCACTAATGAGTGAGTACAACCCCTGCTTATCTTTCTTAGTTTGTGATACCTCACTCAGGAGGATTTTCTCCAAATCCATCCATTTGCCTGTGAATTTTAGGATATCATTTTTTTCTTACTGCTGAGTAGTATTCCATTGTGTAGATGTACCACAGTTTGTTAATCCATTCTTCAGTTGAGGGACATCTAGGTTGTTTCCAGGTTCTAGCTATTACAAATAATGCTGCTATGAACATAGTTGAGCTAATACCTTTGGAGTGTGAATGTGCCTCTTTAGGGTATACACCCAGAAGTGGTATTGCTGGGT